>OX578137.1:79264603-79314603 GCA_951213105.1 Amaurobius ferox | reverse complement strand
CGCTCGCGCAAAAATTGCTGTCTAAACTACTTTGCTATAAAAAAGTTCTTCATTATAATAGCTTAAAATATTTATTCAAAGTATCAATTAGTGTCGAAGTCTAAGTACAATATATTTTTCATGAATAGAGGAACAAGGTAAACTTGTATGTAAATACAAGCCCGTGTCTGTCCAAAACATTTACAATTTATAGCAAAATAACTATGCAGTATTATGATAAAAGTGATGCATGTATTGTACCAATAAATAATTTTAATATTCTGTCATTACCAGCAAAGCCTTAAACTAATAGTAAATGTCAATATTTGCATTTCATCCAAGGTGCGTCTATCTAAGAATGAAACATGCAGCAGTATAAGTTCCTTCATTAACGAATCAAGAAACGAAAGGATTTTATAAACGTAGGTATATCTATTTTTGCTTTGTTGGTTAAGGAGATTCTACTACAGGTCGCCGTTTTGATGAATGGCTCTTTCGTTCGAGGGAATCGGGAATAACGAAATATTTACTCATTGTGATTTCTTCCTATATATATTTCAGCATATAATTTGCTCGGTTATTTCCGGTTGGAACCAACTACACAATATATGAATTTATTTGGCGTGATTTGTGGTGAATGGATATAAGATCGGTATTCAACAATATTATAAACCTGAAAAATTACATATATATATATATATATATATATATATATATATATATAGTGAAAACGATCTAAGTGCAATGAAAATAGTAAATATAAAAGCATATATTAATTAGGCGCAGTAATATAGTAATTAGCCGAAAATCCCCCTTGACCTTGCTACTTGCCAGTAAGCACACCTCTATCTTTCCATTTTTTTATTATCCTTTTAGAATTTTATATATACATATATATATATATATATATATATATATATATATATAAAATTCTAAAAGTATGCACTATACATACGTATACACAGAACTTTGAAACTTTGAACCATTTACTTATTGTATGATATTATCTAGGTGATTTTAAGGTCTTGGTAAACATTGGTGAAACTTAGAAATATCAAAGCTGATTCTGAAAAAAGTTTCGATATATTTTTGAGATATAGACTTTTGATTTATGAATTTTGGGATATCCAAACCCTCTAGATAATTAAGACTTCCAAAGCAAGCCGATATCGTAAAATACCCATGTATGTTCAGAAGTACCTACAGGAAACTTTGGACGCCAAATTAAATAATAGTCCAGAATTAATCTAGGGCTCCAGAATCTATTAGGTTTTGATGCATTATCCTCTAATTAGATACTTAGGCATCGCAAAACTGGTATAATTTCGATAATTCGGTATATTATAAGTTTGCAACCCAAGAATTCCAGGTCGCAGCCTTGAAATTATTTATTTAAAAGGTTGCCTAGGGAACACGCCAGGATTAGAAAATTCAAGTTAAGCATATATTGTTTTCTAGATGTGGTTAGACTAGTGTAATTAAATGCAAATCACCATTTTTTAAGGAGCTAACAAAGTGGCGTAGTAATTTTTATGGTGAATGGCGAAATATCCACTTTTGCACCATTGCCCATTAAGATTTTACTCTGTGTCATTCTACTTGATTGACGATTTCTTCATTTTGATGGTTTCATCCTTTCGACACAGAAACTATTATTATTTATTCAGTGAGTGATTTTTTTTACATTTATTCATATAAATGTTATGTCTGGAGAAATCTCTCAAGCTGAAAAATATTGCTGGAATAAAGTATTTATTTGACATACTCAAAGTCGGACCATGCATTTTCAGAATATCTATAATCATATATAAAAGCAGAAATTTCTTTATTTTAAGATATAATCATTTTGCATTTTTGGAATGAGAACCAAACATGCAAAATGGTTAAATTGAGATTTTAAATAAGTGATTTATACAAAGAAGATCATAAATTATATTGCTGACGAAAGAATTAAATTTTTTCTCTGTCCTTTCCATACGAGAAAATGTAATTAGATAGTTTTGTGAACATTTTGCATTCGACAGCAATCACTTCATTTTTCTAAATTTTGGTCATTATTTCAATTGGCCCTTTTGGTTATGGTAGTAATGATCATTTACAAATGCTAAAAAATGCATTCTAAATTTTCATTAATCTTCATAATAATTATTGACTTTTATATATTTTATCAATCTATAAAAAGTTTAGCTATACTCCATATTGATAATTGGCATGGCATTTTATCTACGATGTACGTATATCTATCTGTATGAAAGCCATTGAAATGCAGAAACGAAATAAATGTGTCTACCACTAAAAAACTAGAGAAATATTTTCTTATTGATACTATACACTTCAAAGCATACATAAAGCACATCTAATTTCATTGTAAAAATATACATTCATATAATTTCAAACAAATTTTTCATATTTCATCTTTGATCAAAATATCCATGTATATTAACTCTAAGCAATAACACAAACATTGTAATAAATATATTTTTGCTTAATTATGTTGGTATACAGTGCATATTAACTATCAAAACTTTTATAATGTTTTTGCCAATAACTTTTATCCATAACTTTGATCCTTTTCACTTCACATACACTGTAAACGTATAGGAAACAGGTGCCATGAAGACATGTTTTAAATGTAGTAAAAGATAAATTATGACTTTTCTCAATCGATTTCCTTATGAGTACCTGTACGTGGATTGTACTGTAGGCAATGTACTATTCAATGGATTTAATTAAATTGCTAAACATACATTTTCACTATTTCAATATAAACATTGGCTTTGAATAATCAATCGATGATTTCAAACTTAATATAATTTCAATTGATTCTTAAATTTTTACAAAAAATAAATTTATTTCCCTTCAATTTCTGTAATGCAATAAAACATATATTTTGTACGAAAAACCTCACCTCGTTTCAATTGCATCTGATATTTCTATAAATATATATTACTAACTTAATGTAATTGTGTAACATAAACAGTTCCTAGCTCTAAGAACTCCAATGAATTTTTATGCAAATGTCAACTACTGCATACGTTATATTTATAGTAAAGTGATCATGTCGACGAAAAGCGATAGCAGAGCCTCTAGTTGTTGTTTATGTTGATTGATAAGACCCAGACCGTCGGACCTACCAGAAAGGTGTAAGGTAACTGTTTGGACTGCCGGGAAGTGCCACCCAATTTAGACCGGAACCCAGTGGGGGAGGCATCCACAGGGACCGTACCCTCCTTCCCCTACCACCAACCTTTCGGATGGACTTACGGACCCACATGTTTAACGTGATCGTACTCCGCGTGAACACGGCGGGAGTTTTGGCAGTGGCTGGAATCGAACCCGGGCCTACCGAGTGCAACTCCAGCGCGCTAACCAAGGGGCTACCGCGCCCCAGCAGAGCCTCTAGTTGTTGTTGTTGAGACCCAGACCGTCCGACCTACCAGAAAGGTGTAAGGTAACTGTATGGACGGCCGGGAAGTGCCACCCAATTTAGACCGGAACCCAGTGGGGGTGGCATCCACAGGGACCGTACCCTCCTTCCCCTACCACCAACCTCTCGGAAGGACTTACGGACCCACATGTTTAACGTGATCGTACTCCGCATGAACACGGCGGCATTTGTGGCAGCGTGCAAATCTAGCGCGCAAACCACGGGGATACCGCACCCGAGATGGCCAACAGCACGCGGCGTTCCGAGGTGGTCACCCACCAAGTACTAACCGCGCCCGATGCTGCTTCACTTCGGTGATCTAACGAGAACCGGTGTTTTCAGCACGGTACGGCCGTTGGCCCCAGCAGAGCCTCTAGTGGAAAAGTTCACAATAAAACAAGGATTCCGAACCCCTGCAACATTGAATCCAATTTTAAATCTAATTTCAAAGTTAAAGAACATTGTCTATTTAATAGGAATTGACAATCAAAGTACTGTAATAGAGATTTTTTTTTTTGACATACTATGATTATAGAGGAATTCTTGTCATATACATGAATTCTAAAATGAAAAAAATTACATGCAAAAGAATCTAATGTACTGCCTTTTCAAAATGCTCAACGTCAGAAAAAAACACATTAGCATTTGAAAAAGAATATTAGTGCATTTTTAACAAACCTTGCTAAATAGACAATGATCTACATCTTTATAATTAATATTGTTCTTTTCACTCCCTTTATTGCCGAGTTCTTACTCCTAGAGTCGTCTATTTTTCACTGAAAGCACTTTCATTCAACAGTACACAGTGATTTTACTGTAGATAGACGTAACATGTACACTTAGCACCTTCTTATTCCGGAGTTATTTCCGTGCTTGAGAAAGTTCTTAGGAACACTTAATAAAGTTTTTCAAAATTTCGCAATAAAAAATTCTTCATTGTAAAAGCTTAAAATGTTTATTTAAAGTATCAATCAGTGTCCAAGTCAAAACACAATATATTTTTCATGAATAGAGCAACAGGGTAATCTTGTATACAAATACAAGACCGTGTCTGCCCAAAACATTTACAATTTATAATAAAATAACTTTGTAGTATTATGCTAAAAGTGATGCATATATTGTTACAACAAATAATTTTAATATTCTATTATTATCAGCAAAGTCTTAAACTAATAGTAAATGTCAATATTTGCATTTCATCGAAGGTACGTCTATCTAAGAATGAAACATGTAGCAGTATCTTCCTTCATGAACGAATCAGAAAACGAAAGAATTTTGTAAATGTAGCTATATCTATTTTTGCTTCGTTGGTTAAGAAGATTCTTCTACTGGTCGCTGTTTTGATAAATGCCTTGTTTCGTCTGACTATTTCGTTCGATGGAAATGGGAATAACGACATATTTATGCATTGTGATTTCTTCCTATATATATTTCAGCATATAATTTCCTCAGTTATTTCCGGTTGGAACAAACTACGCAATATATGAATTTATTTGGCGTGATTTGTGGTGAATGGGTATAAGCTCTGTATTCAGCAATATTATAAATCTGAAAAATTACAAATGATATATATATATATATATATATATATATATATATATATATATATATATATATATATATATATATATATATATATATATATATATATATATAGGGTGATTAAAAAAAGATGGGCCGAACTTTATGAAGTTGTAATACACACTAAACCAAGCGTGTTTCGTCATAGTTTACCGGTACAGAAATGGAACGAACCAGTCTGCGCTTAATGGTGAAACCGATGAGGTGATGCGAAAACACAAGAATGACTTATGTTATAAAATGACATTTAATGAACAATAATTACAGTAATGTCTCAAAAGATCGTCCGTCAACTTGAATGCATGTCTCAAAGCGGTGATGGAGCTTTTGGCGAACTCTCTGGAACAGACCAGGTATGTCGCGCACTTTGGCAGCAGCGGCCAAAATCATGGCAACGAGTTCCTCTTCAGATTCAAGGGGAGTGCCATAGACGAGGCTCTTGAGATATCCCCACAAAAAGATGTCAAGGCATGACAGACCGGGCGATCGTGGGGGCCAAACTATGGGGATCAACTCGCCTAATCCATCGGTCCGGAAAAGTGACGAATAGATTGTTCCATCGGTCCAAAATTGTGGCGAGAGGTAAGAAATTGCACTAGGGTTCTTCTTCCACAGGTGGAATTTGCAAAGAGAGAGAGAGAGAGAGAGAGGGGGGGAGAGCAGGGACATTCATGTGTGAAGAAATGGGTAGTTATTTCTATCTCAAGGGCACGAAAATACACAACTTTGCATTTTAGGAATAATTATACTAGAACCTCAGTCAAAACGCCTGTAGTGAGTATTTATGGAATAAATATAATTGCGACAAAGTTGATCAAAGTGTGTAAATTATGATCAAGGATTATAATTTACCTTTAAATACCAATATATATTATTTACCATGAATTAAAATATATTTTCTCATTAATAATGTTTGTGTCAAAATTCGTTGCTCTGGTAAAATTGTACTAGAAACTTCACTTTAGAAATCTGATTGCAACATATAATTCAAAGTCATGAAAATATTCCATTGGTTGAACAAAACAAACACTTCTGTGGATCACTTACAAACTTTATACCTTTAGATTTTAGTGAAGCAAAAAATCAAAGGAAAGCAAAATACTTTTCTGCACTTTCTACACACTCAAACTAAAGAAATAAAATTAAAAACGAAAAAAAGCCTGGAACATAAATGTCATTACAATATATATTTTTTACTTTCATCGTATATTTTTATCGGTTTATAATATGATAGCCACAGAATATTTCTAAACAAATTTTAATTGATGATAATGAAAAAATATATTCCAGCCATTTAACAAGATATTTCTGAACTCCCTTGTATTTTAACAACTAGTTGAAACCGTCTGGAATAAATGCACTGACAAAATGCATCAAAGATTATTAAGTAGAATTGCATTTATGATGCATCGGAGGTATCCCTCATGTAGAGTAATTAAATGCAGTTTTATTTATCCAAAGGAATAAATAAAAATGGCGAAATAATTTTACGACAAATGATGCAATATTTATTTTTATGCGCTATTGCCCAAAAAAGATTGTCCAGTGAATCAGTTCAGTCAGTGGATCAGTGGTAAACTTGCTTCATTATGGTTACAGTATCTATTTACTCTTCTTGACGGACGACTTGCTTCATCTGACTGTTTCGTTCTCCGGAATCGGAAATAATGAAAGATTTATTTCTCAAATAGCTTTTCCAACAGTTGTTTAGATCTTTAGTTTAGGGGGATGTATTTAGTTGTAAAATATTGCACGGGGTGGGATTTTTTGGAGAGTTAAAGCTGAGTGGCTTACAGAATAATAATCAGTAATGTTGAAATGGAGTAAATGTAGGGTTAAAACTCTTTGAAGAATGAAATATCAAGAGTTTTATACGCACTATTTTAATTTTTTGAAAGCTTCAGAAGTGATTATATTATTTATATTCGGAAGCACATTTATAACTCTAACCACATTCTTTATGCATCAAAGTTTCCAGATTCAAAATTAAGAAATTTTTCGTATAATGACATTTAAACACTGTCGAACCTCTATTAGACAGTGTATTTAGCCAAATTTCCCATTTAGTGAATTTTGAAAGTACTACAAACTATTTACGGAAATTCCTTATGTATATAATCTCGGAATAACGAGGGTCAATTTCTATTCAACGAAGTACTTCTGTAGATCTAATTATTTTTATACTACTTTGTTCACATAAGCATTTTAGACCAATCAAAATATACTTATTTTTATACTACTTTGTTCACATAAGCATTTTGGACCAATCAAAATATACTTATTTTATACCACTTTGCTCATATAAGCATTTTAGACCAATCAAAATGTACTTATTTTTATACTACTTTGTTCACAAAATCATTTTAGACCAATCAAAATATACTTATTTTTATACTATTTTGTTCACATAAGCATTTTAGACCAATCAAAATATACTTAATTTTATACTACTTTGTTCACATAAGCATTTTAGACCAATCAAAATATACTTTTATGAAACCCTAGTTTTAGATTTAGCATTGAAACGGGTTAGTGATTAACAATTATACAATGAAAATGCACAATGCGATGACACCTGTGCGATCTCGTCACAGGACAATCATGTCTAATCTATGATAATAAATAGGTGTAATAAATAAGTAATATATAATAAATAAGTATACATAAGTAAATTTTATGTGCATTTATTATTGTTACATACAATGAAGTTTTAATGAATTTCTCAGTGCAATATCGTAATGGATAATTAGGTTTTCGTTCCTTGATTAAGAGTTTACTCCTTCACATATTTAAATCTGAAATATTAAAAAAAAATTGTTTAATCATTACAGAAAACATTTAAATCCTTGAACAGATACATAAATGTTTAAAAGCAAGAAATATCAATCATGTATAAAGCATTGATTATAAAGCACTTTTCTGATGCAATACAATTTTATTTAAACGTCTCTAAAATGTGTGCGATACATACAGCGGTAAAATTATCACAATAATACAATAATTTATTATATTTGAAAACTTCATCAGAAACAAATGAACTTTATTCACATAACGTCATCGAAATATAAATCGCCTGGCTCTCTACATAACAGCGGTGAATATTGCAGTCATTAACATTTTTCCATACCTTTCATTAAAAGTCGATACTTTTAAAATTATCAAAATGCTGCAATAATTTATTTTACTTAAAAAGTTAAAACCATGGAGGGAAAAGTACTTTTAACGCTATGCTTAAAACTTCATAGAAAAATGCGATGCTATAAAATCGTCTACTTCTCAATGTCAAATCTATGAATGGTTCATTCATATCAGCTATATTGCAGATTCCAGAGCTAAATAATTATGCGTTAAAGAAATTCAGCAATCCTTATACAACCCCTCTTACGGCAGGATATTTTTATATTCTCCATACGTGAAAATTAGGCTTCGTTGTTGAAATAATCAAAGTTTGATGATCATTTAAACTCAACACTATATTGTAATTGCGATGGCGCAGTATACAGGGTGTCCCAAAAAGATTGAAGTGGGCAATGTAAATTTCAAAAGTAATAGTCCTCCCATTAGTTTTCAAAAACTTACACTTTTTACATTTTTATACGACTCTCTTAGACAAATTTGGTCAATCAGAAAATTTTTTATTTTTAATAGAACAAGATCATTCAAAATAACGCGGTTTTAGGACGGGTGCAACACTAAATATAAATTAAAAAGAACTTTTAAATTCACGATTTTAACACAAGATGGATGCCATATTTTATTTTGAAGTGGTTCACGTGATCTCTTCATGTAAATAGGTGCAATTATAATTTTTATTTTTATTTAAAAAACTGCTGAACATATTTTCTGATTTTTTTTATTTATTTTATGGGATAATTTGAATATTTCCTAAAATTTTCGAAATAATTTTTAGATTTTAGATTCGCCTAAAAAATGTTTGAAACATTAGGTTCCCTAGGGTTACATTTATTTGATTTTTTTAAGAGTTCAATTCAAAACTAATTGGATGATATTATTCATTTACATTCCCATATGTCCCACAAACATTCTCAACAACATACTAAATTTTCACTTTGATAAAGTCAATTTTACGGCAGTTATCGTGCGAACGGACAGACAGACAGAATGAACAAAGTCATAAACGTTTTTCAACTATGTTGTGAAGTGCTAAAAAAGAGTACTGCGGCCAAAGTTGGTTTTAAATCGTGTAACATTGTTTGTATCAACTGCAAGATATTTTTAAGACGTAGATTTTCCTCTAATTTGAATACGGTAGCAGTTGGGATAGCGTGAGCAAGTTGAAAAACTGCGTGATGAGTAGGTTAATTCGATTTTTAAGATATATGAAATTAGAATATATCGGAACACACAATTTTCATTTTGCCATGAATAATGATGAAGGTAACAAGTATAGAGTGCAATATCATTGAAAAATGTGGACATAGTACAATTTTAAGCTATACTAATAAATGGTAATGAGGGGTTTTTCAAAAGCATACGAATCTGCAGAATTGTTATGGATAAATAAGTCCTAGAATATTTTATAACGATATTTTATATTTAAGTCGAAATTAAAAGTCCTGATTGTTAGAGGGTCTCGTAATCAGATGATTTAAGGAAATGCAATCAAACTCCCTGGTTACTGATTTTTTTTAGAAAAATGGTTAATAAAAATTGTAAACAGTATGGGCAAAATAATTTAATAATTTTATTATTGTCAACCTAAATGTGGTTTTGAATAATTTGATGTATTATTAAAAGTTTGCTTTTTCTTTTCAAATGCATTTTTAAAACTATTCCAAGTAATAATCTGAAAATAACTGATTTCATCGAATATTATTAACAAAATAGACTATAAATTACAAATGGCAATGATAAGTTGATGAATTCTTATTTGCTAGTAGATAGAGATATTACTCCTAATACATGAACTTAATAACATTTTTAAAACTATTCCAAGTAATAATCTGAAAATAACTGATTTCATCAAATATTATTAACAAAATAGACTATAAATTACAAATGGCAATGATAAGTTGATGAATTCTTATTTGCTAGTAGATAGAGATATTACTGCTAACACATGAACTTAATAACTAAGCAGTAATCCAAGCATTAAACTGAAACTGGGGCATTTATCATTCCAACGAACAATATTGACTTTCTGTCTCTTACAGAGAAGGATTAATCTATTGGGAAAATACCCTGGAGATGAACCAAGAATAGGCAACGATGGTTACGTTTGTGTTTTATCAAAGGTGTGGCCACACGCAGAGTAA
Organism: Amaurobius ferox; assembly: GCA_951213105.1. Lineage (NCBI taxonomy): Eukaryota > Metazoa > Arthropoda > Arachnida > Araneae > Amaurobiidae > Amaurobius > Amaurobius ferox. Next base: position 79,304,340 of record OX578137.1, on the reverse strand, counting down.
TTAAATGAATAGCTGCATTCGTTCCAGAGGAACGAACGAAGGGACGGGCGATTGTTATGATGAATGAAACGATATGATCTATTTTTGCATCTTTGCGGAAGAAGTTTCTTCTCCGAGTCATTCTTTTGATGGACGATTTCTTTCCTTTGACGGTTTCATTTTCCGGAAATGGAAATGATGAAAGATTTCTTCTTCAGGGTTTTTTTTTTCTTGCGTTCCATCTAAGGAGGTACTTAAAGCTAAAAAGGATTACACATAAAATCTTTATTTAGCTTGTTCAGAGGTGGGGGACTGTAAAATGAATAGTCGGTCAGTAAAGTTAACAGAATCGGGGGAAAGAGGATATACGGATACACGGAGAGAAAGAGAGAGAAAATGGATACATAACAAGGTAGTTGTATTTTCTATAGTTGTTTCGTCACAGAATCATTCCACAGGAATGCCTGCTATATTATATATAAGTATGGAAATAAGTTCAAAAACTGAAATGATAATCTTCGATGGATTTACACGCTTTGGGTGCTAATGTAATTACACTATGTTTACCTTAGCGGCGATGTGTCTTTGTGTATGTGTGTGTGTGTGTGTTTGCCCAATGTTTGTATCCAATCTAGCTCCACTGTTTTATATTCGTTTATTTTTAGTTAAATTTGTCAATCAAGAAATTCATGAACTTTCTTAGTGCTGATTAAAATTTCGGTACAATTAGGGAAAATGGAATTAACCCTATTTTTAGAATGATCTGCAAACATCGATAAAATGTGTGATATGCGAATATATATGAATGGATGTACTAATTAAATGTTTGTTTTATACGCAACGATTTTATAGCAAAACGAATAAAGGAACAAATAAACAAATGCGGAAAAATATCATAGACTGACTCCTATTATAATACGCAATAAAAAATACTTATTGAGATATTTTAGGTTGGGAAGTTTGGCGTATAAAATGACTATGAAATGAGTAATTTTTATTTAATTTGCAAATTCATTGAAATATCAGATAATCGTCGATTTAATGTATCGTTTTGTCAGATAAAATCTTAATTAATGTATATAAAAAATAAATTTAAGCTTCTGGAAAAGTTAAATGCTATCCACATGATATTTTAAATTATATCTCCAGAGCCCCTGGCACATTTTAGGTGCATTTGGCGTCGTAATGGAAAGTTATTTAAGTTATCCTACAAAATGAACTGCAAATAATTAACTTGATTCATGCGTTGTGATTGAACATAGCACATTGCATGAATTTTTTATTCAAAACAACATATTGTATGGTTGTTACTTTCTCTTACTATTTTTTAGAAATAATACATTTTTCCCGAAAATAGTCTACTCCAATATTTTTCTGGTTGTACTCTTTTTATGACCTGATCAACTCGTTTCGAAAGATGTTTCTTTATGTTTCTGTGATTCGATGTGTGAGTGTGTGTGTGAGAGATAGAGGGGAAGAAAGAGAGGGGGGGAGAGAGAGACGAAGGGAGAGAACGAGGAAGATAGAGAGGAAGGAAGAGAGAGGAAGGGATAGAGAGGGGAAAGGAGAGAGAGGAAGAGAAAGAGAGAGAACAAGGAAGTTAAAAAGAGAGAACAAGGACGTTAGAGAGAGAAAGAGAGGGAGCGAGAAAAAGAAAGAGAGATATATATAAAAAGAAAGAGAACGAGATATAAAAAGAAAGAGATAGATAGAAAAAGAAAGAGAGAAATAGAGAGAAAGAAAGAGAGAGAGAGAGAAAGAGAGAGAAAAAGAGAAAATGAGAGTGAGAGAGAGAAAGAGAGAGAAATAAAGGGAGAGAGAAAAGAAAGAGAGAGAGCGATAGAAAAGAAAGAGTGAGACAGGGAAAGAGAGAGAGAGAGAAAAGAGAGAGAGAGAGAGAGAGAAACGAGAGAGAGAGAGATAATTGGGTACAAAAAAGTACGGTGCACGTCTGTAGAATTAAAAATGTTGAAACATAATATGCAAAACTAAAATTAGATAGAAATTTTGTAAATTGCATTATTAAAATAATAATTATTAAAATTTATTATTCTATTTTATTTCCTTTAGCGAACAACAATTATTGTCGGAACATTGACAGTAGTCAATGCAGAAAACGAGTAGTTTGAAATATTTTATGCATACAAAATCTCTTAACTATTCATTTTAATACAAGTCTACCGAATGCATCAAAATTATCAGCTTAATTGATCTATTGCCAACTTTTTAAAATAAGGTAAATTAAAAAAACTTGAAAACACGAAAGATCATAGGAATATATCCTATTTTGTTCTGATACTTATCATTATAGAAAATGAACATAGGAGAAAATCGACTTGAGAATTATTCTTTATGTTTGGGCTCAGATATGTTTAACTATAGTTTATAGTAGCAAAAGTCCGAGCATGGACTCGTGCATATAAAGTATGCCAGTTGGGAAAGATTACAAAATAAAACTATATTTAGAATATAATTATGAAATTAGGGGTGTAATGAAACAATTTCAGTTTTTAAGAATCCTGATGCAAAAGACATATAAGTTTTAAGAATTTGAACCATAAATTAAACATAATAAAGAATAAATGTAAGAAAACAATGAAATGAAAGTAACACATTTAAATCGCAAAACATATTGAATATACAGAAGCACGTTAAATGCCAATGCATGCAAGTGCACATACTTTGTTTAACCGTTTAAAAGTTGTTATTTACCTGTTATCGGTACGAAGTGTAGTGTGCATGCGCAGTTTAAACATGGGCATTTCACACAGTTGCAGTTTGAATTATCGAAATTGCACTTCTGCACATCTGTATGCGATTTTACGTATGTGTGCATAATTTTATCTTTCTACCTTTTTCAGTTTTCGTGAGTAAAATGAATCACCACGTCCAGGCAAATGTTGATTTTGCTTCGTTAGGAATGAAAAATGGACTTTGCTTCTTTCTTCCATAATAAGCACTTTTTTGTTCCGACTGATAAGGGAAAAAATCTGAAAAATGCATACATCGTAAGTAAACTGCACAAAAATGTTGAATAATATATCAACCGAATTTAAAGGCCAAAAAGAACCTTCTTCAGGGTAAATCAGAAAAGGCGCTAGAATCAGCGGGAGTATGTTTAATCTAATTATAAATCTCAGTATATAAGGATTATATGACAAATGATTCATTTTTTATGTTTCGAGACACGTAGTTTCATTCATAGTTAGAATTACAGAAGTAAGAACACTGTAAAAGTATGTTTACACTGTAAAAAATGTCCTTGAAATTTATTTATTAAACAGGAATGTTAGGAAAGTAAAAAGGAAAGAAGTTAAGAAAGTTTATATTTTATGTAATAGCAGACTTTTTAACAGAGAAATTATTTGACAAGAGATTAACTAGTGATGCAGAAAAGGACCTTTTAAGCAAAAATACCCTCCGAAAGTCATAATTGGCTAACTTGTCACTGTCAGATCATGGAACAAGGTTGAAATTCGAGTAAAGATAAATAATCTTGTACATGCATACCTGCTCTTAGTTTATCCAATAATCTTTTTAAATGTTGATTATGACTAAAGTACAACTTATAAAATTAAAATAAAACAGCGGTGCTTCAATAAGTCCAATCAAATCATAATTGAGATACCAAAAGGAACCAAAATAATTTACCTATTTAATAGCAAAATAATAATGTTCTTATTTTGTTTTAAAAGTAACATATTCGTTAGAAATACAAAATTAATCAAATTAGTAACGGAACCAAGCAGTTTCGAAGGCATAAATCACCTTTCTTCTCGGGATCTAAAGATAAATAAATCACTTCAAATACGACTAGCAAGAGTCTTTGAAAGCGGTAACACTAGAACGACGGAAGCGGTCATTTTGACCGCATAACTACTTTGACCTCTGCCGTCGCTCTAGGAAGATCGTTGATTTGTTCTCTTATTATAAAACCTAGAATAATTTTCTTCTGTATTTTCAATAACTTTAAAAAAATATGACAAGTCAAGAAATTTCAATGGGCTGGAATTAGCCGTTTTGGAGGAATAGTTTCTCAAAGTAGTTATACGGTCAAAATGACCGCTTCCGTCGTGCTGGTGTTAATGTCGTTACCACCATTATTATGCTATGTTTCTAACGAAAATTTTACATTTTAGGTATTTTTGCAGTAGTTTGTACTAATTATATTGATAATATGCACATTCATATTGATAATATGCACTTCAAAGAGTATATCATGGGCGTATGATTTATAGATAAGTACTTTAATTTACAGAGTTTTAATACAGTTTTCATATCTTGAAAATAAACTCTTAGTTCTGCAATCGCTGGTATTTTACAACTCGGTAAAAGTTAGCACCAACATTTTATTGCCGCTATTTCATTGCATATTTAATTTGGCATTAAGCGCATATTAAAAGTCATAAATTTTATCTTTGCACTTACGATACTGGTAGTGAAAGGATAAATACAAAATTAAATGCGACTAAAATTAAAGAACGCGAAATAAAACTAATATAATGCATTCCAGTGGATTTAATGAACTATATATTGTGGATTTAATTAACTATATGAATAAATCTTCCTTATGCATAAAAATATCGTCCAGAATCTCGAAAATTATAAACTGTGTGACAATTCATGCTTTCAAACTAAAATTGTGTGGCATCTGTCACTCTGAATAATATTGGTACTCTGCCTATTGCACCAAAGGCTTAAACTATCAAGTAAACCTCTTGCGGGGCAACACAGATTTAGGTAAAAATAGCTGCATTTGTGTTTTATCCAAAATATGGTCTCTAGCGAAGTAATTAAGTGCTTCATTTGCATTAAAAGGAGAGAAAAAAAATGACAAGTATATTTTATGATAAATACCTGTGATGGCCCTTTCTCCTACCATTGACCCAGATGATTAGATTCATCTTCTTCTTTTAATCTTTTCGATAGTCGATTTCTTTCGATTGCTTCTTCTTTAATCCGATGGTTTCATTCTAAAAAATCTGATGTGGGCAATACATGACTTTCCTTATATAATGCAACGAATTCACTACTTTTACAGTTTAAAAAATGCTAATCTTTTAGTAGATACACATATTCTTTCAAAGAGATTGAATTTTCTTCAATTAGTCGTTATTTTCATTAATTTAGCGTCATTTTTATCAATTTGGCGAGATTTTTGTTAATTTGGCAGCAATTAAAAATTTCGCTAAGTTGGCGGCATTCCGCCAAATTCGTCGCCAAAATATCGCCAAGCGTTATGGATGGAGAAATAAGTTATTCTTACAGCAGATAAATGACAATTGGCGTTCAAATACAAAAGTATTACTCAAAGTATCTTTTTTCCAGAATGGAGCGAGCTAGATCAACGAGAATGATGTCACCTAATTTATCGCATGGGATTACATATGAAAAGTGAACATGTTTCTCAATAGGAAATATTTTTATTTTATTTTATATAACTTTTTGATAATTTTTTTGAAAAATGCGTAATATCTTAAGAACGGCTCATGTTAGCGTTCTAAAATTTATGTCAATCGTTTTCTAATGAAAAATTACATAAGAAATGTCTATTTACGTAACTTTATTAGTGGTTTTGATTTTTTGACGATTTTTTCAAAATTTCACTCGATATTTTAGGGGGGTTCTGAACATTCGATTGCGTATAAAAACAATAGACTTCCAGTGTTTACAGATTGTGATTTTTGTACAAAATTTTGTTCGAATCGGTCCATTCGTTCGTCAGTTATTGTCTCCACAGTCTCACTGACACACACACACATACTCACTCACATACACACACACACACACACAGAGACATCACTACAAAAATGTTTGATTCGTGATCAGGGATGCTTGAAGCGTGCTCTCACGTCGAAAACTCTAATTCGAATTTTCGACCCCGTCACAATACTTTCCTTATACATTATGTATATAAGGAAAGTAAAAATGAGAGTATTGAATTGCATTTACTTCGGATAATTTTTGCCGTTCTCTGCATTCCATATGCAGAGCTATCGCAGACAGAACCGTCGAGAAGAAGAACTCCGGAATGGATCCCCGGAGTCTAGTCTGATCAAGAGGCCCATCATAGAAACGATTAGAAAACTTGTGTACAACTAGGATGGTGACCGTAAAGGATCCAAACACACGGTCCGCAATTTATTTCACTAGTCCAATCTTTGTTAAGAAATAATTACGCGCATAAAGACTTATTACTATTCAGTCTCTTGTAGAAGAACAAAATCACATCCTCCCCTTTCTTATTTGGTGTAAACTGATCCTTTGAATAATTGTATAAATGATCTGTTGGACACCGATGCTTTGGACATTTGTAAAAATGGTCTGTTGAACACGTGTCTTGTTACTGATGGTTTATTGAACACTGCTAGACGTTGAACACTATTAGTTGTTTGTGCAAACGGTCAGTTAAACACTGCTGTTTTGGACATTTACAGAAACAGTCTGCTGAATACCACTCCTTTCGACATTTGAATAAAACATCTGTTAAATTCCGCTCCTTTGACCAGTTGCCAAGCTTTGTGTAAGACAATAACAGTGAGTAGTTTCTATCCCCTAACTGCGATTTGACTATAGAGAGTTACACAGAGGGGAGGGGGTGAAAACAGTAAAGGATAGCACTTAAATTTAAAAAAAAAACCTCACAATATTGGCTTAGAAAAAAGTAATGGTATATCTTAAATACATGAACCAACAATCCAGTATTAAAGCTAGTAGTTGGTGCAAATTCGATGCATTTCACATATGTTGCGTCACATCTCCGTCACACAATTTTATCAGGCACGGGAAAATTGTATTTTAACATGATAAGCTTTGAAATAAATTAATGTAAAAATTAGTTTATATTATTTATAAAATAATTATTAATTAAATATGAGTTCAATCGCAATATACACGTTCTTCATGTACGTGTATTCGTACGCATATATGAGGTATTATATATCTAACCATTGTATCCTATTGTCGAATCGAACGAATGGTTAAAAATTATGTATGATTACTGCAATCTGTTAATTTATTTTGTAAGATCCGTGACACTATTCATGTGTAACCAATATAGCTCTATCTTTCCTTAAAGGAGAGTTGTTGTTGTTGAGACCCAGACCGTCCGACCTACCAGAAAGGTGTAAGGTAACTGTATGGACGGCCGGGAAGTGCCACCCAATTTAGACCGGAACCGAGTGGGGGAGGCATCCACAGGGACCGTACCCTCCTTTCCCTACCACCAACCTCTCGGAAGGACTTACGGACCCACATGTTTAACGTGATCGTACTCCGCATGAACACGGCGGCATTTGTGGTAGCGTGCAAATCAAGTTCAAATATAATGTAAAACTGGTTGTTTAATCACAATATTTTTCATCAATCGTTATCTTTTTAGATCTAAATAAATGTTCATTTGACGGGATGGTAGACCTTGGGTGCCTCCTGAGCGCAGGAGGTATCATTTCCCGGCCGTGCAGCTAGCTACTCCAAACTCACTATGTAAGTCGCACGGTCTGAAGTCTTCAGATCTCCGAGATCTTAGCTCTAACCTACAGGGTTGATTTTTTCAGAAGTTATTGTGATGAACATTGCTCCCTAACTAGGAATCGAACTATGCATAGTCAGTGTTTCTTTTAGGCATACCTCCGAGAGGACTTTGCCCGGAGACGAGCCTTCACCACCCACGAAGACATTTATGTTAACCTAGTTTTTTTATGCGACACAGCATTTAAATATATAAGGCAGAGAAAACTTGCACCCCCTAAAATTTAATTCGCCCCCCCCCCGGTTAAGTCCTTGAAGAAACACTGCGTATCTTCGTACTGGCAAACCGACGCGCTACATTTTGAGCTTATAGAACTGAATTACAAGCTCTTATCATCGAAATGGTCTCTGCATATCACAGCAAGAGATGCAAAATAACTCCATCAAATTCGAAAATTCAAAGAACTTATGGCGAAGGTGCGTATTGTAGGTGAATTGTATTAACCAGAAGGGTATACATAAAACATAACTTTAATTACAAACACATAACTGATACTGTGCTACATTCTACAGCGCATACAACATAGCCGTCAGAAATAAGAATGAATTGAAAGTGTTCTAGGCTTGCTTTTATGTGCTTGCGCAGAGGAGTTGCGCATGCATCGTATGTAAATATTAGACTCTCTGTCAAGTTCAAAGAGTTTTACTAAAGGTTTGCCGCCATAAGCTTTTTAATATGTTGCGTCCGAAAAAATGCATATGCGCATCCTAGTATTAATCGTTCCTGATATATAATCGTTTGGCACAATATTTAATTATCACAAACACATTCAATATTATGCTAAATGAGAGGATTTTACTTATTTGGATATGCAAATTTGCTGAAGATAGATGAAGTAAAAAATTAATCAGTTTCAGATTAATTTGGGGCTGTTATATTGAATATGTTGTCATAAGACGATATAGACGTATCAGGTTCGATTTAGTCTACATATTTTAATTGGCTTTCCTTCTATGTCCATCAAATGACAAGATATCCTTCTTTTTCTTCCAAATTGGAAGAGGTGATCCAAAGTTGTTTCAAAAGTTTTGTCACTCAGGTTAGCTATTCACCTTCACAAAATAATAAATTATATTTGATATATGAAATTAGTGGATAATTTGTTAAAGTAAAAAGCCAAATGAGTAAATATTTGTTTCTTGCAGCACAGTGAAAGAAATGTCATATCATATGGAGAGAATGAAGTATGTCATATTGCTGTTGTTAACAGTGTGACCAAAATTATATTACCTGTGCTTATAGCTTCTGCAGATATATTAATTGGTCTAAGTCAACCAAACAACATAAAAATATATATTAAAACATGCTAACGAGACTTTATGAGAGTAATTACTTAAACGAAATCAGTGTTGAATATGCGGTGAAAAGCAACAAAAATGCATGCTCTCCAAGTGTCATTTAGAGGTACATGACTCAGAAATTGCACCAGCCGATATACGAAATTGCATGAACTTACATAATAGTATAATATTGTTCTATGACAAATTCTTTCAGATACTCTGTAGAAGTTGTAATAGATTGATAACATCCCGTGATGATTGCATATAACAGTATATCCAATTGGAGATCATTTGGAGAGAAGTAATAAATTAATCTTCATCGTTTTCAGAGATAAATTCCCAATCAAATCAGCATAATTCCATTGTCGTTATTAAAGACATTCTGAAGTAAAACGTTTTCAGCAATAAGGAAGTCATCTTGATGTTCATATAAAAAGAATAACATAAGACATCCTAAACGGGGGTTTAATTCATAAATTTTTGATAGGATGCACATTTTGCTCATTTTCCCTTCCAGCAGCGCCAATTAAATACTTAACAAGAACTTTTGTAAGCAATATTTTTTCTCTGAAATCACTTATTATGTTTTGTATAGTATCCCTACTAAGTTTTATTTAGTTTCAAAAATCCAATATACACTCAGTTGAGAAAAGTACGTATCCCAAAAAACGCATTTTATATCAATGAAACTCCCCTCACGCAATGAGTATGTAAATATAAAGAAATTATTACATTGTCATTGTAAAATGACCTTTTATTAGAGAATAATAGAGATATTGATCAATATGTGAAAAAATATCCTGTGGTAGCGATACCAGCTGATATCGGGGCCGGCGGGATTAGTTCTGTTTCTTATCGGGCCTATGCCTGCGGCGCTGCTGTTGCTCGTGACGTCATAAAGTACATCCCATAATTTGCAACTTCAGTATGTGGTTGAAAGTGAGATACTGTTAATATTGACGAAGAAACGGATATATCCTAATAAGGTAAGCTATATCGTTATTATTTTTATTATCTAGGTAATAATAATAATGCATGGTGTTGTTAATTTCTAAAATTTAAGGGAAAATGTAATCAATTTGTCCACTTTTTTCAAGATACTTAGAGTGAGGCACATGCAGTATAGGTCTAACGAACGTATCACCGAAAGGGGTTTGGTTTTCTTTTAAGTGTATTTTTAATATCTAGAACATGATTAGAAGTGATTTATAACTAGATTCATGGATGTCAAGAGTTTAGGTAGCGTAATTTTTTCAAATCCAACTTCAAATTCGTCCGTTGAACGAGTATTTTTGCTACGTAAGAAGTTGATGGAAATCGCTTAGATGTTAAATGTGTAAAATGTCTGCTTCAAATGAAAATACATAATCAGTTAATATGTGCCGAAATATATAAAAAAGTTTGGGGCGATGAAAATTTGCTGAGTCAAATATCGTCCAATAGTAAATACTTGTGAATTTAGCGTTTTTATTGGCTTTTGTGAAATAAACGTTATTTAGATGTAGACGTAATGTAGATGGGTTGGAAAGAAGATAGTGTGGCATATATATCCCAAATATAACAAACCAATTATTTTAGAGGCATCATAACTTTATATTCCTTCAATATATTCATAAAATATAAAAGTCATAGGGGGGCCTACATTGTAATAGTATTTAAATAAGTATATATTTAAAATATTCAGTGTTGTTCCTGAAATCATTATCTGATTAATATAAGTCTAGATAATATAATATAGGCCTACAGTTAGTAGAATCAAATTAACAGAATCTATATTGCATTGTTTAAAGCCAATAAGAGAGAGAAAAAAATATATATATCAATGATTTAAAAAAAATTATGATTAAAATTTTAATATACATTTATTGTTTACTAATTTATAGTGATTATAAATTTACACCTATTGCATCCAAATAAACTCTCTTCTAACAAAAATGTACTTTCTACTTTTCTTCTCAACTTAAAAAATATGTTGTAATATATATATATATATATATATATATATATATATACAGGGTTGTAGTGGAGGGTATACAGCGGTGTATGCCGTATACCCTCTGATTTTTCAAGCAAATTCCGTATACCCTCTGATTTTTCTTAAAAACTATGCACACGCTTTGCAAAACGCTTTGTTTAATGAACAACATAGTAACAGATTTGAGATCATCTTTATTGATTTCAAACGTCTCCAATCTAATGTTTATTAATGCAAATGGACCACCTATAGAACACTTACAACCAGAAAAATTTGTAAATTCTTGGTTGGCCAACCATCGCTCTTCAGTTGACAATAGATCAAGAGTATGCACTACAAAAAAAGACACATAAACGGATTTCTCTCGTCAAGCAGTTTGTTGTTGTTGAGACCCAGACCGTCCGACCTACCAGAAAGGTGTAAGGTAACTGTATGGACGGCCGGGCAGTGCCACCCAATTTATCGTCAAGCAGTTTGTAAAATATTTCAATGAAAATGATAGAGATATGCCTGATCTCCGGATTTACCAAACTCCCAATAACTTGAACCTTGTGAACACGAATTTCTGCTTAAGTCGAGGTTTCTTCAAAGTTCCACAATTCCTTTCCTGTAATATAAAATTATTAGGCTTTTTTTTCTCGATAATTTGAATTTCGATTGATTCGAACATTTCCCCCGGTCCTTTGAATATACCCCATAGGCACCCGGAGGGGGGAGCGCAAGGGGACGATCAACCCCTGGGTTATGAATTTCCTATATATATACATGTATGTGCGTGTGTACATGTTTTTTTGGCCCCCCCCCTCCCCCTGGAAAGTGTAAGTAGTAAGTACATGTTTCGCCTCCCCCTGGAAAAAATTCTGCATGCACCCATGGTATACCTCTGTTTTTTTTACTACTACAGCACTGTATATATATATATATGAGACGGTGAGCGGTACAAAAGCCCAACCACCAAAAAACATTTTTTGGAGTTAACCATACTAAATGACTTCTGAAAGAGTTGTTTTATCAGATGGTAAAGTTTTTAAAATTATTTAAATGCTGTGGGAGGCATTAATCTGTTTCTTCACTATTGAGAATGGGAGTTTTCACATAATGAATAACAGCCCATCTCCGACATGTCTTGAGAAAAATTGGTTCTGTATGGGGCTCATATACGCCTGCTCCTGCCCTTGATTAGTGCTACCTGCTTCATTAATTGATAGTTTGTTTGTATTCTCAGTGCGGTTCTCAGTGATAGTTATAGATACACATATTTTTATAAAGAAGTGAAAAGTCTATTATTTCTAGTTTTCATACTTTGGAAACAAAGCAAAAAGTATTTATTATTTCTTGGGAAAAACAAAGAAACTTTTTTTTTAATTATAAAATTACTTGCTTGAAAGAAAAGTAGATTTAGTGTGTCAAGCTCGTCGATCGATCGCACCCCCCCTGAAATCTGTCTAGTGGGTAATCAAAACCTGTACATGGTGATAGTGTTACCACTATTTTCTTTCTAACACTCATGTTTTGTTTGTTTCAACATCTTAAGTATTTTATTCATTTTATTTTTAGGATGGGTCGGAAATGCAGTGTTCCCATGTGTAGATCTAACTATAGAGGCACGTCTTATATCCCATCATTCCTTTTTCCTAAAGAGGAAGCTAGGCGTACTTTATGGATAAAAAGTATAAATCGCTCTGATTTTGAACCCAGTGCAACAGCTGTTGTTTGTGTTCATCACTTTGATGAGAAGTTTGTAATACGTGAAGACAAATTTACCCGAGACGATGGCACAGTGATTGTGTTTCCAAGAAAAAACTTTACGCTAACAAAGGATGCATACCCAACTATATTTCCAGACCAACCATCATACTTAACTGTGCAACTGGCTTCAGAACGAAAATCACCATCTCAACGTCGTCAGGAAATGATAGCAAAAGATGAAGAGAAGTTTTTGCAATGGTGTGCCAATGATGTTATTTCATCTTTTGAACAATTTACAAAAAAATGTGGCGCTGCGCAACATCCTAATTGGATTAATATTATTCGTGATGATTATGTGTTGTATTATCGGATCGATGACTGTGACTGTCCTAAAATTACAGTGTCCATAAAAGTATTTAAAGATTTAACTGTCAAAGTGTGGCATTTAGGAAACCCAATAGAGATTAAGTCATTGGAGTGGATTTTAGGCCCAAATTACAAATGCGATAAATGGACGAAATTTGATTGTTTAATGAACCTCTTAGTATCCTATGAAATAAATGATATATCTTTTGATCAGAAATTGTTAACTGCCGCTTATCTTCTGCAGAAGTGCTATGATGAAATTGAAGAAAATGATGATGAGAAACATTTACGATTAAAACTGAAATTCTTGAAAGAACAGATAACTTTAATATCTGTAAAACAATTGCGCTATAGTTCAGATGTTCTTATTTGGGCTTCCAAATTGTATTTTTGCTATCCGTCATCTTATTCTGAATTAAGAAATAGTGGTGTCCTAATTTTGCCTAATCCGTGCTACCTTAAGAAATTATCAAACTTAGTTAGTTGTACCAGTACCAACACTGTAAATGCCCATGTGAGATATTTAAAACAAAAAGCGAGCTTAATAGATGACTCTGAAAAAATTATTAATGTTCTTTTAGATGAGATCTATGTCACTCCATCAGTAAGCTATAAAGCTGGTTATCTTGCTGGCATATCAGCCAATTCCAATTCAGAAGCCACCACAATACAAGCTTTTATGCTTGTATCTGTTTTTTCTAAAAACAAGGACATTGTCTCCTTAATTCCTGTCAAAAATCTCACAGCACAAACCCTCCATAGTTACACGTTAAGAGTTTTACAGATTTTGTCAGAATGTGGCTATTCTGTTTTATGTTTGATATCAGACAACAATAGAGTAAACCGCAACATGTTTACTCTAATGTGTAATGGTGAATTGAAGCATAGTATAAACAATCCTCAAGATCCTACACGAAAACTTTTTTTCTTATTTGATACTGTTCATTTAATCAAATCGGTTAGAAATAATTGGTTAAATCAACCTAATCAAACATTTTATTACCCAAATCCTAATGATAACATTGAAGTCTATACTGCAAGTATAACTCCTTTAAAACAAATTTATGAAAGTGACAAAAGTAAAATTGTCAAAGTAGCCCCTAAATTGTCCCAAAAGGTACTCTTTCCTACTTCTACAGAACGACAAAATGTTACTCATGCATTGTGCTTGTTTCATGGAACAAATAGTGTGGCTTTAGAAATCACTGACACTGGTGATATTGAAACGAAGGGTACAAAAGTGTTCATTGATTATATTTGGAAATGGTGGAAAATTGTGAACGTGAAACATCCACAAAAGGGTAAATACAGTCATGATGAATTTTGTGATCCCATTAATGGTGTTTCAGATGAAAAAGTTTTTTTTTTAAAACAGTTTGTTTCATGGCTAAATGCATGGGATTATATTCACAAATCAAAAGCGAATGAAAAAAATGCATTAGGAATTAAAGAAAAAAAAAGGTGGGATGTTAACTAAGGAAACTCATTTTGCTCTCAGTTTTACTGTTGAATCACTACTTCAATTGATTGAATATATTTTTACCACTTTTGGGTGTAAATATATATTACTGGGAAAGTTTCAGACCGATAGTCTTGAGGCTCGGTTTGGGCAATATCGTCAGATGAGTGGGGGAAATTATAATGTTTCCTACAGACAAGTACTAGAATCGGAAAAAAACTTAAAGTTTTAAATCTCATTGACTTATACTCCCACAATATGGGAGAGTTCAAGATAAAATACCTTGACCGTCTCAATTTGGACGCCGAAATCCAAGACTATGAGGTTCCCGAAACCTTCTATGAGATTTTCAATACTTTTGATGACATGGAAATAACTGATTCTACTATGTCAGTTTTAATTTTTATTGCTGGATATGTAGCACACAGTGTGAGTAAAAAACTTAATTGTAAATTGTGTTATTCCATTTTAACTAAAAACAAAACACTGGAACATGAAAATCCTGAGAGGGAAGAAGTTTTACAATATTTGAGACTCATGGACAGAGGTGCACTTAAATGGCCCCAAGAATTTACAGTAAATATCGTTATACATACTTATCAAATTTTTCAAAAACTAATAAGCATAAAGTATGAGGAAGAATTTTTAAGAAATGAAAGACAAAAAAATCTCATAATTCAACTTGTTGTAGAGAAACTTGATTTATTAAATTTGATTCCAAATGTAACATGTAGTTGTGGAACAGAGCATAGTATTTTGGGTAAAAGATGTCTCTCCGTAATTGCAAATATTTTTTTAAATAATTATACGAAGGTCCGAAATGATAAAAGAACATCAAAAAACTATAAACGAAAACTTTCAACTTATAACAATTTTTAATGTGAAATCTCCTCTCTTTGTGAAATCTCCTCTACCCAATGGATAGGTATTTCTTAATGATTTTTCATATATTTATATACACCGAACGGCCATTACATTATGACCACTTGCATGTAAATTAAATCGAAGAGGTACATATTTTGCTCTGTAACTTTCAACGTATTTTACTCATAAAAAATCATTCATGGGGAAAAAAGTTTCGAATGCTTAATATAATTACAAATAACTGAATATTTTCGAACACGACATCACTTAAACATTCAATATCGAATAATGGCATAAAAGTATAAGGTTGGAGGAAAAATGTCTTAAAATCTGATTTAGAGTATAATGAATTTGCTCCTATGGGTATTAATAGATATTTCTTAATAATTCTCCATTCATATAAGAGAAAATTTGTTATTCTAAATAAGTTTCTGCGAAACTTTTCTTTCAACCTTCAATTTTTACGCTCTTTTTTAACAGCAAATCTTTAATTGATAAAATGCTTGATAATTTTTAATTATTAGTTATCATGTCAAGTCTCTGAAGCTCTTTTATTTCCTGGAAAATGTTTTTTATAAGTAAAATATATCGAAAGTTATAAAGTTAAATATGTCAAAATATGTACCTCTTCCATTGAAATAACATGCATGTAATGTAATGGCTCTTCAGTATATATATATATATAGGGTGTTTGGTAAAGGTCGCAACAAAAGTGTCACATCATGTAGCTTGACATTTTTTAAAACTAAAGTCAAGAGGGACAATTTTCATAAAAATTAAAATTCAGCCTGTTAATTGCAATTTTATTATTAGGGTCTTACAATGTTAAATGACTTTACAAAATAATTAAAATGCCCTTTAAGGATAAGATAACCCTTTCTAGTTATATGAACCACAAAAATAAAATTGTAAAATAAATTTTCTAACTAATTATAAAAGCTTAGTATGGCGACTTTTATAGTGCAAGGTGATATCCAAAAAAGGGTAGTACAAATGAATGTAAATTCAGAGAAACAATTTCAGCAAACAATTTCAATTTTTGGTACACCCCCCCCCCCTCCCCCCCAAATTTATGGATTATACACACCCAAATGTTTTGGTGTAAGTAATTAAAAAGTCAATGTGCAGAAAATTTCATGTAAATAAAATTTTTTCTTTAATCTTGTTCTTTTTGTGTACGTGTTTTGATTTTTTATTAGTGAGTCAAAAATTATTTTTTATTAGTGAGTCATGGGCAATTGTCATATGGCAATTGTCTATGGGCAATTGTCATATTGTCGTAGCAAAAGGTAAGATTAAAATTGAGAATGTTATTGCTACAGTACTATCAATTAATGAATAATGTAACTTTATTCTTTCAATCATCTGACCTCCAAAGAGACTGGAAACCAATGGTTTTATTTATTTTATGCACATGTGTATTAAATATAAAAATGTGAAATACACAAATTCATATTGGCACCGAAAACTTGCAGATGACAACACTCAGCAACCTTAGTGTTAAAAGTAGAATTTTCAAAACTTCACATCACAGGTGAAAATCGTCTGTCAATAAGTAACGTCTAAAATTATTTTCGTTGAAAAAAAAAAAACAGGTAAGATTTAAGCTATTAAAATAAGTTTGATAAAATTGTTTGTCATTGTAATACAGTATTATATTTAATATTTAACCGATTTATTCAAATTTATTAAACTATTTCTGTTGTAAAAAAACGTATCACCCGAAAGCGATTTTTTATTCTTTTTAAAATTATTACTATTTGAGACTACTGTCTTTTCCTGTCATTCACGCTAATCTCTGCATTTTATTTTACCAAAGCAGGGATTTCAATTTAATCTGAAAGTGCACAATAACGAAAAATAAATATTTTTATATCACAACCCTGCTGTCAATTACAAATGTAACTTCCAAAATAGTCGTTCATAATGGGCGTGATCACTTATTGATGCTTAAAATATAAATCTAATGTCTGTATTATTATTAAGTATGGATGCATATTATTTTTAAGTATATATATATTATTAAGTATGTATGTATATTACTATTAAGTATGTATTATTATTAAGTATATATATTATTAAGTATGTATATTACTATTAAGTGTGTATTATTAAGTATATATATATTATTAAGTATGTATGTATATTAATTATTGTATAGTAGTATTAAATAAGTATTAATATTATATTAATTAATAGTATTAAATAATTATTAATAGATATTAAATATTATTATTAAGTATGTATGTATATTAGGATATATGTTATGTAAATCTGACAGTTAAAACTTTTGAAAGACCTTATTATAAAAATGTTTTAGGAGAACTATGTAATTAGAAATTGAATTAACTCTGCCCAAAAGCATTATTATATATGTATAAGAGGTCATAATGTGTTTCTGTGCATTAGGTTACTTAAGAACAAAAGCCAGATTTTTCAAGTAAATGAATTTTATGAAAAAATAAAATTCAAAAGGTTAAAACTTGCCATTGAATCTTTTAGAAGAAAAGGGGAAAAAAAACTCGTAACTACGGACGGAAATATTCAGTATTTTTTTACTTTACAATCTTATTTATATTCCTTCTTTACATATATAATTTGTTTTCGTTATATTTATTTAATTAAATCATTTTTACTTCAACCAACTTCTATCATTCTAAAATATCGACTCCATAATCGACGCTGATTAAGAACTGGAGCAAAGTGTAAACGCCGTAGATGGGATGTAAGTTGTGACGTCACAAAACCTGCATCTAGGCCCGATAAGAAGAAGAAATCCCGCCGGCCCCGCTGATATGCGGTATGGCATGAACTTAAATAATAGTATAATGTATCCCCGCGGCCGATTCTGCCAAATGTTTTGCATATGTTTGAATAGCTCCGCAATATTTCGTGATAATTGCAACTGTATATATCAGCACATCCAACGCATGATCCATTGGCGACAAGTCTGGGGGATCGGACTAAAGTGAGTCTCGTCGTTTAAGGTCTGGCATTATAGATATGGTAAGTAGTTCGGAAAAAGCATGACTGCTTAGGCAATAAATTTATAGTCAAATACCGTTTTGTTATTTAAGTATTTTAATACAAGACTGGAGAAAATCGGCATCATAAGAGATAGCATCCCAGCGACCGGTACGATGGACTTGCATCGCTGGGCCACTGCACCTGTTTTGAAATGAAGATCATGCTTTATCCTTACACGAATACACAATGATTAAAATATTGCAAAAGTAAAGCGAGATTCGTCGCTAAACATTACATGACTGAAATTAAACACAATAAACGAATCCTGAGCTCGACACCATTCCAGATAGTGTTACCTCCGCTAGGAAATCAGTAGAAGACGTCTTAATGTGTCGAAAGTACCGTCTCTTAAAGTCGTTGCTAAATGGTATGACTTGATGATAAATGATACATAGAAGAGATTTTGTGCATTTGGGTGGAGGGCATGGTTACCATTTGTGTCGTTCTGGCCTCTCGATGAATTCCACGATCCCTTCGAGAACTTGTTTCTCTGGGATGTCCAGATTCTTCATGACGGTTATGTGTGCCCGCCTGGACTTTACTAAGCTAGCATTGTTTTACTGCGTTATAGCTTAGATTAAGATATCAGCGGGTACGTTTACATGATTACTCAACTTATCTTAAGCGTATAATGCGACATTGCTCCAAATTGGACAGTTAATCACACTATCGACAAGTACTTCTTAGCGGCATCTTCACAGAAACTTAACAAAACCAGCCAGATTTGTTCGTCAGTGAGAGCTATGCCCCTTCAAAATTCGCACATTTCAAGCAGTGAAAACCTGGGTTTGTCTATTGTCGATGAAATTCTAATTTGCATATTTAACCGAAAGGTATATTTAACCGAATTTCACGGATCTCGTTCAATTCCTGAGTTACACCGTTTGTTTCCTCTACAAGTGGGTCTGTAGAAGTCCCTGAACCGGGATCTTTCAGTAATAATCACCCTGTACTTGGTCTTTATAAGCCACACTAAAATTTTTCTGTCACTAAATTTATGATACGGAATAATATTTTTATTACTTTTATAGTTCTAGTGGTAAAATCACAAATTCTATTATCGCAATTTTTTTCATCGAATTTCTTTCATCAATTTCCACTAATATGGATTTGTCTTCATGATTTTATTGGATCATTCCAAACATAAATACATATATTTTTACATTCTATTTTCTCTAAATATTTAGAATTAGTTTGAAACATAGTCCTTAACGATACAAGATTTACTTCGATTACAAATTCATAAGAGAAGGTATAAAAATAAGAGTTATAAATAAATCTAACTACAGCAGCTTTATATGAAATATTCTTTTTATGCAGGATATTTTGTTTACCAAATGGTAATTATTCGAAAAAAATGCATTAAAATAATTCGCATAAATACATATGATGCGCAAATTCCAGCGAAATATAAAAAACACATTTTCCTGCACAATTAGCAATGAAATAATTATCAAACATCGTTAAAGACCAAATAATGAGCTTCTTTCATGCACAAATTAGAAATTCTAGTTATCATGATTCATTTTTAACCAGAAATTAAAAATATCAGCCGCAAATACGTTTATCTTAGGATATTTTATGAGAAAAGAATATTTATATTAAAAGTCCAGGATAATTTTTTTATAAAAATATCTATTTATTGAATGATTATGAAATTTTTTCTGAAATGGTAATATAAAAGATTAAAGTACAATTTTATATAACCAATTATTGCAAAATAATAATTTATCTCTAAACGAACATTTAAAACACTAATTGCTATTTATAATGAGATTCGTATAACTGCCCTAGCAATAGCAGTACTTAAAACCAATGCATCTATAAAAAAATCTAATGTGGGCAACACATGACTTTTATATAATGCAATGAATTTACTACATTTACAGTAAAAGAAATAGGTTTTTCTTCTAGTAGATACTTATATTCTTTCCAAGATATTCAATTTTCGTCAATCAGTCGTCATTTTCATTGATTTAGCGTCATTTTTATCCATTTGGCGAGATTTTGTGAATTTGGCAACGTTCTAAAAATTCGCCAAATTGGCGACATTCCGCCAAATTTGTCGCCAAAATCTCACTAAGCGTTATGGACGGAGAACTAAGTTATTCTTATAGCATATAAATGATTATTGACGTTCAAATGCAAACGTATTACTCAAAGTATCTTTTCTCATGAATGGAACGAGCTAGATCCATGAGAATGACGTCACCAAATTTATCGCATGAATATCGCATTTATCGCATGACATATGAAAAGTGAACATGTTTCTCAACAGTTAATATTTTTTTTTAATTTACGAGATTATTTTAAGAATTTATTTTTAAAATGTGCAATATCTCGAGAACGATTCATGCTAGCGATCTAAAGTTTATGTCAATCGTTTTATAAGGAAAAAGTACATAAGAAATGTATAGTTGCGTAATTTTATTAAAGGTATTGATTTTTTGATGACTTTTTCAAAATTTCACTCGAAAATTTAGAGGGGTTCTGAACATTCGCTTATGTATAAAAACAATAGGCTTCCAGTATTCACGGATTGTGATTTTTGTACCAAATTTCATTCGAATCGCTCCATTCGTTCTTGAGATATCGTCTCCAGAGTCTCACTGACACAGACACACATACAGACATTACCTCAAAAATGTTTGATTCGCGATCAGGGATGCTTGAAACGTGCTCTCCCGTCGAAAACTCGAATTCGAATTTTCGACCCTGTTACAATACTTTCCTTATACATTAAGTATATAAAGAAAGTAATTGTAAACGTCACTTATGCAATGCTTAACTATGAATAAGGAATTATTAACTGGAAAATAAATTAAAAGGGAATTTGAAAATTATAATTAATCTTACATAATAATAGACGATGTGTGTCTTTCTGACTGTCCGTCTGTCTGTGTGTGAATTCTATAGCGAAAGATCTAAGTTTCTGACAGCCACGAAATTCGGTACTAAGTTAGCTGAAAGCTCGGCACGACAGGCGTCGAACGGTATGATTATGAGCTATTTTCACACAAATGGGTTCCTTAGCGATCGAAAATATTATATCAGAGTTTCCATAATGAAATCATCTGAAAGAATGAAGAACGTTTTTACTAACGCTTCTTGAACGGAATCGGTGGGGTAATTCCATCATATTTATTTATTTATTTTTAAATACGTCGAAATATAAAGTTTATATTTCATTTAGTTTTTTTACAATTTATCCAAAAAAGGAAGATTAGCATGATTATACAGTTCAGCAAAAATAAGAGTGTATATTTTTGCATTCTAACAATATGTTTTAACTACTATGTCTACTGATTTTCTGTTAATTTTAACCAAAAGTATAAGAATTGGGATTTTCGATTCCAACCAGTCTCTTGGAAGATTATAAGGTTGATATAGCAGGCGTTTATGCGAATGTGTGGTCAATTGTCACTTGCGACCAAAAATGAATTAAAACTAGATAATTTGAATTGAACAGAAATGTGATAATGATTTTGGTGTAAAACACATAATTTTTATATCGAGTGGTGTTTTCTGTTTCTGTATTATTTATGTAGCAACCGTTTATATGGGACCTTTAAAATGCCGCATAATTCATTGTAGTGAGCAATAAAACACTTTCATTGTCAAAGGTCAAAGTTTGTAAAATGTATACATTGAGTGATATAGAAATAGAGAAATGTTATGCATAAATAAATTTTAATTTGATCGCCAGATGCTGTGCTTATACTGTATTGACGCTATATGCACTGTTGCGATACAACTGCTTAAATAAGACTTAATTGATAAATGTTTAATTAAGCAGCCACATAACAACACCTAATTGGATGGACCACTCACATGCAAATATAAAGTTTTAAATTATTTTAAAATGTTAAATACTTAATGAATTGGGACCGTATAGTGGGAAATAAAATCTATATAAATAAAAATGAAAATCTGTCTGTCTGTCTGTCTGTCTGTCTGTCTGTCTGTTTGTCACACCATCACGGGAGAACGGCTGAACCGAATTTGATGAAATTTTGTGGGTAGCCCAGAAATAGCCCCACTTAAAATCATATCCGTGTTTTGAGTTTCTACGACCAGTGGTTCTCGAGATATTAGTAAAAAACGAAATTTTCGTTTGTCTCATCATCACGGAAAAACGGCTGAACCGAATTTAATGAAATTTGGTGAATAGCCTTGAAATATCCCCCCATAAATTTTGTCCAAGTTTCGAGTTTCTAAGACCTGGGGTTGTCGAGATATTAATGAAAAACGGAACTTTTTCCTAGGAGTTCTACTCCCTAACTCCGTGGTTTATCCAAACGAAAAGCTTGAAAATCGTTTGAAAGTGAATTAAAATTTAACCTCTGAGTTTGATGGGAGATTTTTTGCGTTAATTAGTCACTTTCTCAAAACATGAATTGTTTGAAACATGATTTAAAGGGGAAATCTATCTCCATGGTTCATGGTTTATTTAAAACACGCTTTTACGGAACAATGAGAAGTATAGAGAAATCAAAATCGTTATTTAATTTCGCAGTTTATGTTATAAGACATGACATATTTAACATGTTATAAGATTCTATCTTATATCATGTTACTCAGAAACGCAATTAAATTAAATCTGTCTGTTAATTTTAATAATTATTTTTTCGATTTGAATAATAAATAAATGGATATAAAAATATATTTTAGAAAAGAACGATTTGATTTTTCTTATAGCATTTCTGACTGGATAATATCAATTACGGTCTTCAGGTTTAAAAATTATTATTATTTATATTTTCGGGGATTATTGATTCAAGGATTATTGATATTTTCAAGTTATTATGCAATTATTTTATTATGACAAAAATTGTTTAAACTCATATATTGTATGTTGTACGAATCTTCTACAAATACACGTGTATATCTTTTAATCTACGAGAATATAAGTAGTACAGGTATATTGACATATGTTTTGATATATATTGGCATATATTGGAATCAATTACGACCTTCTGGTATAAAGAGTACGGATATTATTGATGTTTTCAATTTATTACGTCATCTCTTTTATTTTGGCAAATATTTTTGAGACGCATATTGTAATACGGGTAATCTTCTACTAACACATTGGCATATTTTCTGATCTGCGACAATATAATTAGTACGGGGTTGCATATATTCATTCAATTCCTATTTTTTCTTCTGTAAATTTGCTTACAAAAGGGGGCAGGATGTTTTATTCTTCAGATCTGATCGTGAAGATAATTTTGCATAGTGAGAACATATATTCTTAAACTTCTCTTTAGGAGCAATAAATTTAATATTTTAACAGAATTTGCACATGATTGCGAACTTTAAGTTTCTTTAAATTATACACTCCGTACGAATAACGGGTGTGCTGTTAGTGGTTGATAAATTTTAACATTTTAGGAGGATATATCATGTTGCTCGGCATCGCAATTAAATTTAATGTGTTTGTTAATGTTTTTATTATTTTTTTTCGATTTAAATAATAAATAAATGGATAAATGGATATAAAAGTATATCTTATGAATGGACGGTTTGATTTTTCTTTTAATTATATTAATTGCTGACTGCGTACATCAATTGCATTTATTTTGGCAAAGAGTTTTCAAGCTTATATCGTATTTAGCTACTAAACTCATATATTGTGTTTAGCCAATAAATTCATATAGTCGATTGTTGAAACAGAAAAAGAGTAGAGCAGGTATATCTTCTAATACAATTGTAGTGTTTTCATTTAGTATATTGAAACAGGATAAGAATGTTTCATTCAGATCTGCAAATTCAAAGCTACGAATTTGGAGGGATATCGCTAATTTGACAACGTTTCTTAAACTTTGCCAAATTGACGGAAATGTCGCCAAATTGATATAAACGACACACAAACAGCTGCCATAAACCTTCGGGTTGGTCGTGTGGCTTGGGTCTTCTACATATCAATGAAATTTTTTTTTGTTTTGTTAGAAGAGAGTACTGAAATGATGTTTGGTTAGCATTTATTTGTCAGACCAACCATCCTACTTAGTAATACATTTAGCGAATTTTTAAAATGTCACCAAATTGATAAAATTGTTTTCAAATCTATAAAAATATCTTGAAATTGATAAAATTGCGCTACATAAATGATATTAGATGTTTTTTGTTAGGGGATAGTATTGTGATGATATTTCGTCAATTTGTCGCAAAGTGGAACTGTCAGTTCTACAGTCCCACTTGGCGATAAATTTGGCGATTTTTTAAAATGTCGCTAATTTGACGAAACTGTCGCCAAATGTTCCATAGAAATATAACTATTTAGACGATATTTTTTCTACCAATTTATTTGAAGCAAATGATATCATGTCGCTTAGCAACGGATTTAAATCCAATGTGTTTATGCGGCAGACGATTTTTATTAAATCCTTTCCGATTTGAATAATGAAGATATGTATATAAAATAAATTTCATTGCCATTTCATTTTGGACTGGATAATATCAATTATACTATTCAGGTTTAAACATTATTATTATTGATATTTTCCGGAATTATTGATTCAGGGATTATTGATATTTTTAAGTTATTACGCCATTGTTTTATTGCGGCAAAAATTGCTGACACACGCATATTGTACGTTGTACGAGTAATCTTCCAGGAATGCACGGGTATATCTTTTAACCTACGAGAATATAAGTAGTACAGGTATATTGGCATATATTTTGACATATATTGGCATATATATTGGAATCAAGTACAGTCTTCTGGTATGAAGATTAAGGGGATTAATTATATATTCAATTTATTACGTCGTCTGTTGTATTTTACCAAAAAACATTTGTGACTCATATTGCAAAACGGGTAATCTTCTACTAATAATCGGACATTATAAGTAGTACGTGTATATCTTCCCATATAATTTTAGCACTTTAATTTTGACATATATTGGAATAAATGGCTGTCTTCAGATTTAAAGATTACGGGTTTATTGGTATTTTCAATTTATACATGTAATCTACTAATACAGGTTATATTTTCTAATATTCGCGTATATAATTAGTACGGGTCCCATACAATTTTAACGCTTTTATTTTGCATATATTGATTCAATTCCATATTTTTTTTATATTTGCTTACATAAGGGGTCCAAGATGTTTTATTCTTCAGATATGTCCATGAAGATAATTTTATATAGCGAGAACAGAGATTCTTAAACTTCTTTTTAGGAGCATTATATTAAATATTTTAACAGAATATTTTGATTAAACATGTCATTTAGTATACTATAAGAATTTGGGCATGATTATGAATTTCAAGTTTCTTTATATTATATACTCCGTACGAAGAACGGGTATGCTGCTAGTTTTTAATATAAATACAAAGCATTATGGATTAAGATATATTATGTAACCATTTTGCATATGGGTGCCTAAAAATTACAAAATACACAATTTTCTAATACATGTTATAATATTACACTTGTGATTCTTTTGGACATACCTGTACTCTGGACCCAAATTTGCAGATATTATCAATATATATATATATATATATACTATTACGATAAAGTGAGACTAAAATAGGATATATCCCAAATAAGCCTGAAATTAAAAGAACTATTCACTACAAAGGAGGAGGCGCAAATGCTGCTCAAATTCCCTAGTAGAATACATGAATGAAAGTAGAAAAGAACGGGAGGGACCATATGAATTACATAAGAATGGTAGGGGTGGATTGCGACACCCGGGTGGTGCGTTACCCGGGTTGCAAAATCTGCTTTAAGCGGGAAAGGGGTGTCGCAATCCACCCCTACCATTCTAGGGCGCGGTAGCCCATTGGTTAGCGCGCTGGAGTTGCACTCGGTAGGCCCGGGTTCGATTCCAGCCACTGCCATAACTGCCGCCGTGTTCACGCGGAGTACGATCACGTTAAACATGTGGGTCCGTAAGTCCTTCCGAGAGGTTGGTGGTAGGGGAAGGAGGGTACGGTCCCTGTGGATGCCTCTCCCACTGGGTTTCGGTCTAAATTGGGTGGCACTTCCCGGCTGTCCAAACAGTTACCTTACACCTTTCTGGTAGGTCGGACGGTCTGGGTCTCAACAACAACAACCCCTACCATTCTTATGTAATTCATATGGTCACTCCCGTTCTTTTCTACTTTCATTCATATATATATATACATATATATATATATATATATATATATATATATATATATATATATATATATATATATATATATATATATATATATATATATATATATATATATATATATATATATATATATATATATATATATATATATATATATATATATTAGAAATATGTGATAAAAAATTCAAGCAATAGTAACATCACCATAGAAGCAAAATTACGGCTATATATATATATGCAAAATGAATTTACAGAGGAATGCTTATAATATTTTTAAAGTAATTCATAATGTTGATGTTCATTACAACTCACTCAAAATCCAAGTAACAAAATGTTCTTTATTTAATTACATGTTCTTTAATGTTCTTTATTAAATGTTCTTTATTTAATTCATACAGCCTTCTTTGTTATATCTATATAAATAAAAATGAAAATCTGTCTGTCTGTTTGTCACACCATCACGGGAGAAAGGCAGAACCGAATTTGATGAAATTTTGTGGGTAGCCCAGAAATAGCCCCACTTAAAATTATATCCGTGTTTTGAGTTTCTACGACCAGTGGTTCTCGAGATATTAGTAAAAAACGAAATTTTCGTTTGTCTCATCATCACGGAAAAACGGCTGAACCGAATTTAATGAAATTTGGTGAATAGCCTTGAAATATCACCCCATAAATTTTGTCCAAGTTTCGAGTTTCTAAGACCTGGGGTTGTCGAGATATTAATGAAAAACGGAACTTTTTCCTAGGAGTTCTACTCCCTAACTCCGTGGTTTATCCAAACGAAAAGCTTGAAAATCGTTTGAAAGTGAATTAAAATTTAATCTCTGAGTTTGATGGGAGATTTTTTGCGTTAATTAGTCACTTTCTGAAAACATGAATTGTTTGAAACATGATTTAAAGGGGAAATCTATCTCCATGGTTCATGGTTTATTTAAAACACGCTTTTACGGAACAATCAGAAGTATAGAGAAATCAAAATCGTTATTTAATTTCGCAGTTTATGTTATAAGACATGACATATTTAACATGTTATAAGATTCTATCTTATATCACTCAGAAACGCAATTAAATTAAATCTGTCTGTTAATTTTAATAATTATTTTTTCGATTTGAATAATAAATAAATGGATATAAAAATATATTTCAGAAAAGAACGATTTGATTTTTCTTATAGCATTTTTGACTGGATAATATCAATTACGGTCTTCAGGTTTAAAAATTATTATTATTTATATTTTCGGGGATTATTGATTCAAGGATTATTGATATTTTCAAGTTATTATGCAATTATTTTATTATGACAAAAATTGTTTAAACTCATATATTGTATGTTGTACGAATCTTCTACAAATACATGTGTATATCTTTTAATCTACGAGAATATAAGTAGTACAGGTATATTGACATATGTTTTGATATATATTGGCATATATTGCAATCAATTACGACCTTCTGGTATAAAGAGTACGGATATTATTGATGTTTTCAATTTATTACGTCATCTCTTTTATTTTGGCAAATATTTTTGAGACGCATATTGTAATACGGGTAATCTTCTACTATCACATTGGCATATTTTCTGATCTGCGACAATATAATTAGTACGGGGTTGCATATATTCATTCAATTCCTATTTTTTCTTCTGTAAATTTGCTTACAAAAGGGGGCAGGATGTTTTACTCTTCAGATCTGATCGTGAAGATAATTTTGCATAGTGAGAACATATATTCTTAAACTTCTCTTTAGGAGCAATAAATTTAATATTTTAACAGATTTTGCACATGATTGCGAACTTTAAGTTTGTTTAAATTATACACTCCGTACGAATAACGGGTGTGCTGTTAGTGGTTAATAAATTTTAACATTTTAGGAGGATATATCATGTTGCTCGGCATCGCAATTAAATTAAATGTGTTTGTTAATGTTTTTATTATTTTTTTCGATTTAAATAATAAATAAATGGATAAATGGATATAAAAGTATATCTTATGAATGGACGGTTTGATTTTTCTTTTAATTATATTAATTGCTGACTGCGTACATCAATTGCATTTATTTTGGCAAAGAGTTTTCAAGCTTATATCGTATTTAGCTACTAAACTCATATATTGTGTTTAGCCAATAAATTCATATAGCCGATTGCTGAAACAGAAAAAGAGTAGAGCGGGTATATCTTCTAATACAATTGTAGTGTTTTCATTTAGTATATTGAAACGGGATAAGAATGTTTCATTCAGATCTGCAAATTCAAAGCTACGAATTTGGAGGGATATCGCTAATTTGACAACTTTTCTTAAACTTTGCCAAATTGACGGAAATGTGGCCAAATTGATATAAACGACACACAAACAGCTGCCATGAACCTTCGGGTTGGTAATGTGGCTTGGGTCTTCTACATATCAATGAAATTTTTTTTTGTTTTGTTAGAAGAGAGTACTGAAATGATGTTTGGTTAGCATTTATCTGTCAGACCAACCATCCTACTTAGTAATACATTTAGCGAATTTTTAAAATGTCACCAAATTGATAAAAATGTTTTCAAATCTATAAAAATATCTTGAAATTGATAAAATTGCGCTACATAAATGATATTAATTGTTTTTTGTTAGGGGATAGTATTGTGATGATATTTCGTCAATTTGTCGCAAAAGTGGAACTGTCAGTTCTACAGTCCCACTTGGCGATAAATTTGGCGATTTTTTAAAATGTCGCTAATTTGACGAAACTGTCGCCAAATGTTCCATAGAAATATAACTATTTAGACCATATTTTTTCTACCAATTTATTTGAAGCAAATGATATCATGTCGCTTAGCAACGGATTTAAATCCAATGTGTTTATGCGGCAGGCGATTTTTATTAAATCCTTTCCGATTTGAATAATGAAGATATGTATATAAAATAAATTTCATTGCCATTTCATTTTGGACTGGATAATATCAATTATACTCTTCAGGTTTAAACATTATTATTATTGATATTTTCCGGAATTATTGATTCAAGGATTATTGATATTTTCAAGTTATTATGCAATTATTTTATTATGACAAAAATTGTTTAAACTCATATATTGTATGTTGTACGAATCTTCTACAAATACACGTGTATATCTTTTAATCTACGAGAATATAAGTAGTACAGGTATATTGACATATGTTTTGATATATATTGGCATATATTGGAATCAATTACGACCTTCTGGTATAAAGAGTACGGATATTATTGATGTTTTCAATTTATTACGTCATCTCTTTTATTTTGGCAAATATTTTTGAGACGCATATTGTTATACGGAATTATTGATTCAAGGATTATTGATATTTTTAAGTTATTACGCCATTGTTTTATTGCGGCAAAAATTGATGACACACGCATATTGTACGTTGTACGAGTAATCTTCTAGGAATGCACGGGTATATCTTCTAACCTACGAGAATATAAGTAGTACAGGTATATTGGCATATATTTTGACATATATTAGCATATATATTGGAATCAAGTACAGTCTTCTGGTATGAAGATTAATGGGATTAATTATATATTCAATTTATTACGTCGTCTGTTGTATTTTACCAAAAAACATTTGTGACTCATATTGCAAAACGGGTAATCTTCTACTAATAATCGGACATTATAAGTAGTACGTGTATATCTTCCCATATAATTTTAGCACTTTAATTTTGACATATATTGGAATAAATGACTGTCTTCAGATTTAAAGATTACGGGTTTATTGGTATTTTCAATTTATACATGTAATCTACTAATACAGGTTATATTTTCTAATATTCGCGTATATAATTAGTACGGGTCCCATACAATTTTAACGCTTTTATTTTGCATATATTGATTCAATTCCATATTTTTTTTTATATTTGCTTACATAAGGGGTCCAAGATGTTTTATTCTTCAGATATGTCCATGAAGATAATTTTATATAGCGAGAACAGAGATTCTTAAACTTCTTTTTAGGAGCATTATATCA
Organism: Amaurobius ferox; assembly: GCA_951213105.1. Lineage (NCBI taxonomy): Eukaryota > Metazoa > Arthropoda > Arachnida > Araneae > Amaurobiidae > Amaurobius > Amaurobius ferox. Next base: position 79,274,068 of record OX578137.1, on the reverse strand, counting down.
AATATTTTAACAGAATATTTTGATTAAACATGTCATTTAGTATACTATAAGAATTTGGGCATGATTATGAATTTCAAGTTTCTTTATATTATATACTCCGTACGAAGAACGGGTATGCTGCTAGTAAAATGATATAAACATAAACATATTAATTTTCCTTATATAAAATTTCAAGAAACAAATTCATTTTTTTTGTAAATTTATATTCTTATGCATGAAACATGTTTTCCTTTTTAACACAATTGCATAAGACCTACTATTCTCATTAAACATCTTACAAAAACTAATTTTTCCGTTTTTTTTACGATGTCACCTGTTTGAATTCAGGCAAGTGAATTTGCCCACATTCTTCAATAAGAAAATAATTGTATATTTTCATTTTAAGTGCAGTCACTCGATAAGATATTGTGGATTCAAGTTTGAACACTAGTATTATTTCCGGATCAAGAATGATTTTGATATTTATACAATTAAGCATGATAGGAGCTTCACATTACACATTTCAAAAATTCATAGAAAAGAGAAAACTGCAATTCTTGTTAGATTCCAACTAGATACCTTCATATCCAAACCATTAGTCATGACAATAAAAAAATCTGATGTGGGCAGCACATGACTTTCCCTGCAGACTTATATCCACGTTCTCTTTATTTTATTTAAATTTAATTCACTTTTAATTCAATTTTCGTTCGCCTTTGGTAACTGAACCTATTTTCAAAGGTGGCGTAGAGAAAATACGAAAAAACTAAAATATCTCGAGAACGGCTAGTCCTAGTGTAATGGGGTGGGTCTTATTCTTTTCTTCGTTAAAAATTACATATAAAACAAGTATTTAATGGATATATTTGAGCATACGTAGTTTTTTTATTTTAGATTAGGGCGATTTTTGCGGGCCATTTCGTAAAAACAGGCAGGTTGTTCTTTTCCGAATCGTACCAAAATCTAATCAGCACCAGATCATCCTACAAGTAACTTCTCTACCAAATTTTGTGAAATTTGGTCAATTAGTATTTTAGCTAGAGCGGATACATGACATTTTTACGGACCATTTCGCAAAAAAAGGCGGGTTCTGTTTTTACAAATCCTACCTAATCAGCAACAGGGTCTCACGCAAGTGACTTACATACCAAATTTTGTGAAATTCGGTCAATTAGTTTTTTAGTTAGAGTGGATGCATACATTGCACAGACAGACAGACACACACACATATAAGTCACGCTAAAAACAGTTTTTTCGTATTCTAGAGGTCTCGAAACGTGTAAAACCGTCGAAAACTCGAGTTACGATTTTCGGTATGATTCCAATACTTTCCCTATACATTATCATGTATTGCAGGGAAAGTAAAATGCGCTGATGTAGCAGCAACAACAATAACACTTGCAATTCGAAATTTCAAGCAATCATATATATTAAGCGAAAAAAAAATGGCGAAGGCAAGGGGTGCGTGCCTAAGCACACACTCACCTAACTTCACACTCCAACAATTTTTAGAAGCATGAGCCAGCACAAAACAAAATTCCTCCCAATCTTTTTAGACAAGTTCAAAATCCGAAGCACTAAAAGAGGGAGGCGTCAGATCAAGTGATCCAATACGACACTCCTCTCAACAAGAAACAAGATTAGTCAATCACCGAAAGAGTGAGCTGTGACTGTCTCATAGTCGAAAGCATTCACGACCAGACGGGAATGAAAAACGTGTATTTTGAATAACAGCGCACCTACAATTAAATTTAGAATGTTAAGCAAATGACTTACTTATTAACAGAAGTAAAAATTAAAACAATTTTGAATAAAGTAATTTAGAATAATTAAAAATAAAAAATTAAATAATTAAAATAAAAATAAAACTATTTAATGATTTATAAAAGATATTAAATTTTGAATAAGGAATAAAAGCGTGGTGATTTGTCACAATATACACACTAAATGCTTTGTGGCTCTTTGAATGCATGTGCACTTAACGGAACCAAACATTTCCTGTCCAAAATTACGGTTTAGCGACATAACTATAATAATCTCCGCCAACCCTCCTTCCCCATAGTTTTTATGACTATAATAGCAATCCTGCTGAGAAAGCCGCATTCATGTATATATAAGTGCAGTTGCAGAACATCAAATTTGCCTAATTGAGATGCTAGCATGACCCCCCCCCCCCCTACCTTTGCAATTTTTAAGACTTTACAGCATAGTTGAAAGGAATTTATGGCTTTGTTCATTCTGTCTGTTTCTATGTCTGATCGAAAGAAAACTAACATATGGGAATGTAAATAAATAATATCAACCAATTAGTTTTGAAATGAATCTGGTTCCAAAAAATGAAACAAATTGAACCCTATGGGGCCTAATTTTTCAAACATTTTTTAAGCAATGTTAAAACTCACATATTGCTTAGAATATTTTAGATAATATTCATATTATCCCATAAAATATATAAAAAAATTCAGCAAAATAGGTTTGGTAGTTATTTAAATAAAAATTAAAATAATAATTACATCCATATAATAAAGAGTTCACGTGACCCACTACAAAATAAAATATGGTATCCATCTTTTTTCCCGAGTGTAAAAATCGCGATTTTTAAAGTTCTTTTGAATTCATATTTAGTGTTGTATCCATTCCAAAACCGCTTTATTTTTGCGTATTTTCTGTGCATCTATATTCTGTGATAACGCAATTACAATATTTTCGAGTTTAAATGATCATCAAACTTTGATTATTTCTGCAACAAAGCGTAATTTTAATGGATGCAGACTGTAAACAAGTGGTTGTTAGATGAGTTGTATAAAAATTGCTGAATTTTTGGACCCAAATTTATTTAACTCTGGAGTCTGGAATAAACGTGCATGAATGAAATATTCACTGCTTTTACATAGAGAGCCAGAATATTTATATTTCCATGACGTCGTTTGAATGAAGTTAATTTTTTTCGATGAAGTTTTAAGTTTTCAAATATATTAAATTATTATAGTACTGTGATAATTGAAAATATACTAACGCTGAATGTATCGCATTTTAGAGATGTTTAAATGAAATTGTTTTTTAGTTGGAAAGTTTTTCATAATCAATGCTTTTTGAATGATTGATATTTCTTATTTATTCTACAATTTACCCAAGGAACCTTTTTTTAGCTCTGTCAACCTGCTCCAGCGTCTCTCTTTATTACGGGGTTATTCTCGTTTTATTATACTACACTTGTCTAATTGCATAAAATTTGTTTTTAATCGGTGGAGTAGTTTAGAAGATATGTAAGATTTTTCAGAATGTGTATGTATATACAATGATAAATCATGTGTGATAAATTTAAATGTGTGATATAATTTAAAACAAATCATGGAGTTATTTTATATTCACCTTACATAGTAATTTAATTCTACAAAATTATTTGGAAAATTTTGTTGAAAAATATAGTAGTTTTGTAGCCTAAACCTTATGGTGAGTAGGATGGTTTTGGTAGTATTGTAATTTTATAGAAAACGCTGTAGTTAATACATTCGGGGCTGAAGATGCGCCTATATGTACTATGAAGATGTGGGGAAATTTTTAATCACAACCTCGTTTTTACATTCATATGAGACATTATTTTACATTCAGATTCCGTTTGTGTCAAATTTAGGTTCATACGGTTAAGCAGTTTTGAAAAATAACCGATTATATACATTTGGCAGCAGATAGATAAAAGAGAATCAAGAATAATATTTTCTGGATCATCTCTCTTTCTCCTTAAAACGAAAAAAATTTAAATAAAGTCTTCAATTGTTTTAAACATTTAAACATCTATCTTAAACGAAGGAAGTACATAAAAAAATCCCACTTAAAATAACAACAATTTTTCAATTAATTTCTTAAATTATACTACATTGTAATTAAATTATTAAATTATATTATAGTTAAATATTTTTAAACCGAAAGCAGTCTTTATATTTGAAAGATGAATATGGTGGAGATTAAATAATTATCTACACAATAAGAATTATTATTTTGAGCATATATTTTGAAACAAAATTATATTTTATGCTCAAAGCAGATAAATTCATATATCATAGGTATGCAACAAAATCTTGCTCATCACTTTTGCCTTACACGTTTTGCTCGAAATATTTCATTGTACTTCATACTCATTTTTGTCTTCATCACTTACCAATCATCTAACAATCATTCATAGTGGAAGACGATAAATAAATCTGTTACGAATAATCCTTTGCAGGCAAAGATATCTATCCTGGTTGTGGATGAAAAATCGAGAAATAGTGCAACATAAAATATATGCAGCTATTTTCTTTTATTCTTATTTTCAGTTATTGCAAACAACAAAAGTAATCCATCATAAAAGAAGAAAAATATCCTCAAACAAAATTTAAAAAGATATATTGAAGTATAGTTAAATCTCGATTATTCAGTTTAATTAGGACATAAGCAGCTTAAAATTTCAAAGATTGTAGAAAAATTATAATACTTACATTAGCCAATGAATTCTACAACTAAATAAGACGTCGTAAGACGTCAACTAATATTAAATATGTTGTTAGAACTGCAGAAATATTTTGTTAATTAAAGAGTGCATAGTAAAATAATGGAAATAATAGGTTTAAGAGGTAAAATAAGTTTTCTTTGTAAACAGGGGCGTCATGTTAAGATTTTCTTGCGTGTGTGTGTGGGGGGGGGGGTGAAAAATTGATGGAACAATTTTCTATGATGAAGAAATAATTTTATCGTGTTTTTCTGGGTCGTAAGGTCATATACGGGTCGTTTTACTACAGAAAAGCCATACGGCCTACACAAATGCTCGTATGTTTGAGTTTGTGAAGACGAAATCTATTGTGACTTAAATATCCCTTGGTTCGGAAATTCGTTGGAATTCTGGAGGAAAATAGTGGCTTTTCGCTAACATTCTTTAGTCTGTAAAGGGATCTCAAGGAAATGCTTTACAGTTACTTTTAATATTATCCATAGTGAGTGCTTCCAAATGCTACAATTTAGATGAATCATCTTCAGTCTCGGAATAGTATAATCTTATAAAAATATCAGTTAATGGAGATTTCGCATTGTATGCATATTCATGTAAATGGTGGTCGTATTTTCAAAAGTAATTATTTCCGATATCTATATTACAAAAAAAAAGGCTTGAGGTTTCTGTTAGGAAGCAGAAATCTCACCGAACCAAGAAACTTAGTAACACAATATTTCTGAGAGTTTTATACACACATATGTTTTACTCGTCGTGGACTTTTAGCGAAATATTAGGCTGGGTCACGATCATACAACCCGATCCATAGTAGTAAGATACGGTAGTTTGATTGATACGATCCGGAGTGTACGAAACTGTTGGTTTCGGTGAATGTAGCTATTATACAATAAATTATAGAGCATATGGGCATAATGAATTATAAAGCATCAAAATAATCACATTTAGTTCAATGATGAAAGTGCTGGTCATCACAAATGCGTATATTCTATATTTAACAAGAAACAAAATGTCTTCATCCTACTGGATAGTTAAGAACTGCATTTAACAGGGCAACTTTAATAATATTTTATAGTACTTTTCATAAAATAGATGCTGTTTACATTTATGTGATTTAGAATTCTATATTATATAATTATGTACGATCATATCTTTTAAGGAGTATATGTGGAATATAATATGTGATACAGAATTCTATACTGATAAAAACTATGCGATATAATATTTTACGGAGTACAGGTGGAATATAATATGCGATACAGAATATTGTACGATCTGTATCTACGATCATATGTTTTACAGTTCTCAGTTGGAATATGTGTAATTTGTTATTCTATACTATCATATGTTTTACTATCATTTGCTATAAAATTCTATATGGACTAATTCTATATGATCATATACTTTACAATACAGAGTTTTAATATATGTTATTTTACAATGTATATTTTCATTATATGTGATATAGAATGCTGTATGATCAAATTATCAATGATCATATATTTCACAGCGCGCAGTTGGGAATATAATATGTGACACATAATTCTAAAAATTTTCTAAACTAATTTTTGTTAAACCCATGAGTATAAACCCATGAGTTGAAAATTCGAGTTCTAGTTTTCAGCGGAAAATCACATTTCAAGCATCCCTGAACTCGAATCGAATCTTTTTAACGCGTGTCGAACGAAATTTGGTTACAACATTACAATTCAGCAAATACTGTAACTCTATTGATTTTAAACGCAATCAAAGGTTAAGCACACCCCAAAATTTTCGAATTTTGAATAATTCATTAAAAATCAGAACATTTAATACTGCTACTTAAATGATCAGTTCTTCTAACTTCTCATGAGAAAACAAATACCACTAACTATAAAATGCCAGAATGAACAGTTTTCGATGTAATACGCGTTTTAAAAGAATTATAAAAGAAATCATAAAAATATATTAACAACTGTAAAAAATGTTCATGTATTATATGTAATATGATGCGATAAATTTGTTGACAACATTCTCATGGATCTAATTCGTCCCATTCACAAGAGAAGATACTTTGGGTAGTAATTTTGAAATTTTGACACCTAACAATTCACCTATAGTTATATATACAAAAATCTCTTCTTTCTGTTTGTCTATACTGCTTGCGATACATTTGGAAAACTTGGCGCTATTTAGTTCCAGATTGACGAAAATATGGTTAAAATTGAAAAACATGACTCTAAATTAAAGAAACTGAAACCAAAGGGATAAATTAATTATTAAAATATTTAGTGCATATGAGTAGACAAGAAGTGGGTGTTCACCGCCAGTGGAAGAATAATGAGGAATAAAGAATAAAGAATGGCCGCCATTTTGGATTCTGTAATAATGACCGGGGGGTAAAAAAGGAAAATGAAAAATTTTCGGGTTTTAATTTTTTAGAAACTTTTTCGGGGAGGCCACGGTAATATAGTCTTGTACGAGGTGTGAAGGAGGAATGGAAAAAATGAATAAGTGAGGTAGTTAGGGTGTGTATAGAAACTTTTTTGGAGTGGCAACACCAGGGGTTCACCTCCAGTGGAGGAATGATACATCAGGGCTTCCTAGCGGTAGAAAGCGAAACTATTCAGGATAGAACTTAGACATTTTTTGTATAACATTGGGGTTGCTATGGCATCGCGAGGGGGATAAAAACTTTTTTGAGGTGGCAACACCTGTGAATTCTGGGCCTAAGGCTCAGAAGAACCGCCAGTGGAGGAATGCTACACCCAGCGCCTCTTAGCGGTGGAAAGAGGGAACTATCCAGGGTGGAACTTTTTTGTTTAACATTAGGGTCGCCATTGCAACACATGGGCGATAGAAACTTTTGAAGCGAAGGCAGCAAAAATATTTTTTGTACATTAACTATTTTGATGATTAATTTGATATATATATATATATATATATATATATATATATATATATATATATATATATATGTATATATATATATATATATATATATGTATATATATATATATATATATATATGTATATATATATATATATATATGTATATATATATATATATATGTATGTATATATATATATATATGTATGTATATATATATATATATATATATATATATGTATATATATATATATATATATATGTATATATATATATATATATATATATATATATATATATATATATATATATATATATATATATATATATATATATATATATGTATATATATATATATATGTATATATATATATATATATATATATATATATATATATATGTATATATATATATATATGTATATATATATATATATGTATATATATATATATATATATATATATATATATGTATATATATATATATATATATATATATATATATATATATATATATATATATATATATGTGTATATATATATATATGTGTATATATATATATGTATATATATATATATATATATATATATATATATATATATATATATATATATATATATATATATATATATATATATATATATATATATATATATATATATATATATATGTATATGTATATATATATATATATATATATATATATATATATATATATATATGAATGAAAGTAGAAAAGAACGGGAGTGACCATATGAATTACATAAGAATGGTAGGGGTGGATTGCGACACCCCTTTCCCGCTTAAAGCAGCCTTTACAACCCGGGTAACGCTCACGGAACCAACATAATTCCATGGTCAGCCTCCCAAATGTGCGAAAATAAAAGCACCAGAACAGACTCAGAACCAAAGAAGTAAACGAATCCATGAAGAAGAAACATCCGCTAGTCCAACCCGATGGAACGTCTCTTTATATAAGTAAAGTTGCTCATGCGCAGAGAAATATCAGGATAATAGTTACGCAGTCATGAATATTAAATCTATATCAACAATCAGATTACAAATTTTCTTTAAAAAAGGATTTGTAATAATGTTGTACAAAATTGACTGGATAATTTCTTTTTATAGCTTCATCTGCAAATTTTTTACATTTACAAATGCAGTCTTTCCTAAAAGTATTATAATTTTGGTTTCTTCTAAAATGTCCAATTACTATATTTCTGAAGACATACTTTGCAAGGTTTGAATTCCAATCGATAATATGATTTACCTTGATCCTGTATGAATCTCTTTTGTCGTGTAACTCTGTGTATATTCCATATTTCTTGTGTTTTTTGATAGCTAAATCCAAGAATTTTACCGATCCGTCCTCACACGCTGGATTTTCAATAAGGTCCAATTCGCTTGGGTAGAATGAAAAGTCAAAACATGGGGTGTTTTCATAGCCCCCAATTATCACATCATCGACATAACGGAAGTAGGGCATTTCCGATAGGATAGGAGTGCCTCTTTCGTATTTAGATAGATATATATCTGCTAGTATTGACGAGCAACTCCCTCCCATAGGTATGCCCTTGATTTGTTTGTAAAAATTGCTTCCGTCGTGTAGTATGTTTTCCTTTAATACCAATTCTACCAAGTCCATGTATCTTCTATAAGTTATAAATTGCTTTAGATCGTATTCTTCATGTAGATCTTTCAGAATCAATTGTAAATTATCCAAATCAATATTGTTAAAAAGATCTCGAAAGTCGTAACTCTTAAAGTTGATATCGTTATGACAAAACTTTAGTCGGTTTATCAGTTCCTGTCCGTTTTTTATCATAATAGAGTTATGTCTTTTAATATCATGCATAACTATTATGAGTAAATCCAAAAGTTTTTTGTTTGCTATTTCCAAATATGAACCACATCCCACCGTCACAGTTCGAAATTTGACAGGTATTTTGTGTAATTTGGGGATCAGGACCAAATATGGATATTTTATTGTTTTAATATCAATTCCTATTCTTTTGTAAAGTGCCTCTATTCTTTTAGTCAGTATCAATGCGTTACTGGGTATTAAAGCATACATTTCACTGTCCCTGTAACTTTGGTTTAGTGTATCCACGTAGAACTTTTTACAAGTGAAGGC
>OX578137.1:79052103-79259603 GCA_951213105.1 Amaurobius ferox | reverse complement strand
CGTCTTTGAAAACTAGCCTAACATTCATTTCTATTGCTTTGTGCTGGTTGTGTGTATCCCACATATTACCTCATTAGGTGTTTCCGCTCTCTTAGAAAGTTATATGCGTCAAATTTAACTCGATGCAGTGATTTGTGTTAAATTTTACTATGTATAAAATCACTTTTAGCAATTTTTGAGACACTGCAAATTGTATTTGTCAGTTTTTTGAAAGATAAAAATTTGTATTTATTAAATTTTACTTAAAACTATTATGTGTGCGAAAATATATGTCATTATCCGTAAGAAAATTAACATGGATGTTGTTTTTTTAAACGTTGAAAATCAGAGGGCAATCTTTTAACTCTATAGCCTGTGAATATATGTGTAAATTCACTCACACTTCGATAAAGCTATTCTTCATCGAGCTACGTGACATGTCTAAACGTCCACCTGTAATCACCCTTCTATTACACTGCAAAATTTTAAGTAGATACCCTCTGTCTGTACAAAGGATTGGGAGAGTGCGTTAACATATATATCATTTCACGAGTCTTAAGCATTAAAGGCCCTAGAATGTACCATCATTTTTAAAAGGCTGCTTTTTAATAATAGTTTTCCTTTAACAAATAAATGCTATATATTAGACCATTCACATTTTGAAAAAAACAATATCTCACAGCAAGAATACATAAAATCCCAAGTACTGCCCTGAGCAGTTCTGGTTCCCACTACGATGTGGCGCTGGGGTATGCATATACCACATCTTCTACCACAGATTCTGGTGTAGAAATCTATGTTTTTGTTTTTCCACGGATATAACTCATTTCCACCAGTATAGCTCATTCAGTTATGTCCCTCTTCATGAAAATTCTGTAAATCGGAATTACATACATTACCAAATCCTCAATAGAACAAGAGCGGGTGTATTAGCAAGAGCAATCATCCAGTACACCCATTGGAACTATTTTGTTACGGGTTCGAATCCCATTCGAATTTAAATAGTATATATATATATATATATATATATTTCAAATTAATCATCGAAATATTTAATGTATAAAAAATGGTTTTGTTGCCTCCGCCTCAAAAGTTTCCATCCCCAAACGTTGCTAGGGCAACCCCAATGTTAAACAAAAAAATTCTAAGTATTGGACAGTATCCCTTTCCACCGCTAGTGGGCGCTAATGTATAATTCCTCCACTAGCGGTGAATCCCAGGTGTTGCCACACCCCAAAATGTTCCCATCCCTCCAGGTGTTGCTATGGCAACCCCAATGTTAAACACAATTAATTCCCAAGTATTGGGTAGTACCCCTTTCTACCGCTAGGGGGGCTGGGGTAGCATACCTCTACTGGTGGTTAATACCAGGTGTTGCCACCCCCAACAAAATTTCTATCCCCCAAGCGTTGCTTGGGCAACCCCAATGTTAAACACAATAAATTCCCAAGTATTGGGTAGTACCCCTTTCCATCGCTAGGAGGCGCTGATGTATCATTCCTCCACTGGCGGTGAACCCCAGGTGATACGACCGCCTAAAACTTTTTTATCCCCCAATCTCTACCATAGAAACCCTAATGCTAAACAGAAATTTAGTTCCACCCTGAATAGTTCCCCCTTTCCGCCGTTAGGAGGCGCTGGGGGTAGCATTCCTCGACTGGCGGTTCTTCTGAGTCTCTGGCACAGAACTCCCAGGTGTTGCAACCCTCAAAAAAGTTTCTGTCCCCCAAGAGTTACCACAGCAACCCCAATGTTAAACAAAAAATGTCTGAGTTCCACTCTGAATTTTTTCGCTTTCCACCGCTCGGAAGCACGCTGATGTATTATTCCTCCACTGGCGGTGAATCCCAGATGTTTTCAAAAATACATTTATATACACCAAATGCATTTATATCCACCAAAGCGTTGCTAGGGTAACCCCAATGTTAAACACAATAAATTCCCAAGTATTGGGTATTACCCCTTTCCATCGCTAGGAGGTACTGATGTAACATTCCTCCACTGGCAGTGAACCCCAGGTTTTGCCATCGCCTAAAAAGTTTTTAACATCAAAGCGCTACCATAGCACCCCAATGTTAAACAAACACCATCTCTAAGTTACACCCTGAATGGTTCCCCCTTTTCACCGTTAGGAGGCGCTGGGGGTAGCATCCTCCACTGGCGGTTCTTCTGAGCCTTTGGCCCAGAACTCCCAGGTGTTGCAACCCCCAAAAAGTTTCTGTCCCCCAAGCGTTACCATAGCAACCCAAATATTAAAAGAAAAATCCCTGGATAGTTCCTATTTTCACAGCTAGGAGGCGCTGATGTTGAAGTGTTGAAAACCCAGACCACACGACAGACCCGAAGGTTTACTGTAGCTAAGTGAGGAGGCGCTGATGTATCATTCCTCCACTGTTGGTGAACCCCCAGGTGTTGCCACCCCTAAAAAGTTTCTATACACGCCCTCACTACCTCACTCATTCATTTTTTCCATCTACCCTTTACCCCTCGTACAAGACTACAATTCCGTTGCCACCCGAAAAGTTTCTAAAAAATTAAACACTCAATTTTTTTCCTTTCCCTCTTTTGCCCCTCCGTCTAGGATTACATAATCCAAGATGGCGGCCATTCTTCATTCCTCATTATTCCGCCACTGGCGGTGAACACCCACTTCTTGTCTACTTATATGTTATCAATATCGATAACTGCCAATTTAAAGTTGCGCTAAATAGGTTTTTATTAGGTTCTATGGAATAGTTGTAATGTTGTCATCCGAAAATGCAGCCAATGTACAATGCAATCTTAAATCATCATGCCGTGGTTCTTACACACTATTTTTTTTACTGTGAAAGAAGTAAATTCATTGCATTATAAAGCGAAACTCATATACTGACATCAGATTTCTTTTGATCGGGTATAATCACTTTACTACAGATATACCTAATGTATATACTGGTGGATTTTCCTTTTGGGGTGTTTAAGGATTTTTTCATAGGAATTCTGTCTATTGTTTCCGTTTAAATATGTATGTATAAAACTTGTATACTAAATTTTCGAATTGAAATTTTAGATTTTAATGCATACTTTCCAAATATATGTATCGATGTAACACAACAATGAAACAATACGTTTTAATTCGTTTCTAACATTATTAAATTTCATTTGTTCTTAAACAAAAGGGACAGTTTTTAGCAAAATGATAATGACATACCCTATGCACACTTATATTTCTATAGGTGTGTATTGGGTATGTCATTAGCGTTTAGCTAAAAACTCGGTAGGAAATGCAGTCGTAATAATTGCGTCATAATAAATTATTATTTTTTGTATTTAAAGTAGTTTCTAAGTATTTTGTGATTTTATTGTAAGTGTCGACTGCAATCAAAAATATTTTTCATTAAGGCTTTAATTTACTCAGTTACTTAAAGAATCATTTTGAAAAGAAAACAAAAGAAATAACGATTTTAAATAGTGTTAATGCTTTAAAAACATTCTTACTTTGAACTATGACATCACTAAATCATGAAAGGGATATAAACAATTCACTTGATTTTTTATCGAAACTTTATCGGAAGTAATTAAGAATCAATAAGGCAAAACTTATCAAGATACTCTCGAGATTAAATATTTAAAGAAAATAAATTTTTTTTATTGAAATTGGTTTTGGTAAATTAGTTATCTAATTTCTGAATCTAATTTTCTATGAGCTATTGAGAAGTTTAATTACATCACCAGTAAATTTTAATTTATTAAACATTCAAGTGATTTTTATCAGCTAATTAAGATCACGTAGCTCATCTATAAGTAGTTAAACTTCAACTTTATTAATCGCCAGTGTGCTTTTTATTATTTAGCAACGAGCTTCTGAAAGAGTGTTTCAGTTTGATAGATGTCAAATTTGACTTCAAAATTTTAGGAACTTATGTTATTCTACATTCGTTCCTGATGGATTTTTATTTTTAGAACTATTAAATTTCCATAGCCAACTTATAAACTGTTACTGGAATCTTTCGAAAAATTTATCTTCATGAACTATTATGCATAGTAGGACAGACACATTCCAAAACAACGAGAAAAAATATCCTTAAGAGTTTCTTATTTAAAAAAAAATTCGATTTGTTAAAGCTTCCGCGTAGGAATTAGAAGTTTATTGAGACAGTATGTATCTTAACAAAAACTTCTTAGAGCAGAAAACGAAGAAATTTCTTTTAGGCAAACTCCAAGGTATAGAAGTAGTTCGATGGCTGGCGTCCTGATATTCGACTTATAGATGGCAGATTCAAAATGCCTTGTTCTTGATGTAGAGTTCTGAGTATACAGGAATGATTGAGGAAGTTAGAAATCAAATTTAAACCGTGAGCCCGCTTCAGACTTAGTTCGGTATACCAACAACTGCGTTAAAATATGCATATATTACCATCTTTAAATTTTCTAATTGAAGGTACAGTTATAAAATGTATTGTATGTATTTCTAAGATAGTTATAACAAACCATATTTCGCAGGTGTTCAAAATAATGCATAAATACCATAAACAATTTTGCACAACCTTATATACAAATGTACACATTGCATTTTGAACCTTTAAACTGAGATCATACCGTCAGTTTTATTATATGTGGAGTTTAATTTGGAAGTCTGCCAATGATAAGTTAAATGGGGATATTCTGCTTTAATCTATCACTCAATTGATCACTGTAGTTCACAATAATATATCATTATTTTCTGCACTCATATATCACTATCACTCTAATCAATCATTATTTTATATTCTAACCTGTAAATTAGTGTGGTTTACGAATGAATGGGAAAATATTTTTGTTCAATGTCGGTTTGTAAGAGTGCTAAATGGTGTATAAAAATTACATATAAAATGTTTAAACAATTGGATATTATCAATTTCTGGCTCCTGATTGACCTTGAAATCTCAATTGAAAAAAAAATGTCTGTTGGTTAAGAATATGTGAGATTTTTTTTATTTTATATAGGTTTATAATCATGATGATTATAAATGATGATGATTATAAATTTACCATATATCAGATTGTGAATCTGTAGATGTGGTAAATCAACAACCCAACCTAACTTCCGGTTTACTACCATCAACCCAACTGCACTCTTTTTCAAGGTTGCCAACCTAACCTTGTTTTAGAACGAAACTTTAAAAGAAAGGCTAAATCTAGACATAAAATAACTAAATTTACGGCTTCTTCCCTAACAGCATTTTTTTTCACAGTGACGTAAGATTTACGTCATTCTGTGACTTTGGAACGTCACAGGACGTCGCAGTACGTCTCGGCAATGTCATATTGAGGTCACAGCGAAGTAATTTTGGTCATTTTCATGGTCGTTTGTGACGTCACATATTAACTTGTTTGTGACATCACATTGTAATTGCCATTGTAATGTCGTCACATTGTTGCGTGTTAATGAAATTGTGGAAACGTCACAGAATATAGTCACAATGAAGTTACAAAGTTACTAATACGTAACGTCGCATAGAAGTCACAAATATGATGTCACATTGTGACCCAGGTGTCGCGTGACTACAACGTCATTGTCACACATGTGACGATCTTTGTGAGGGTTATAATAGTCCATCTATGACATCTAGCTATTTTTTGCCGTATTTAAAAGAATCATGAAGTCTTGCAATCCTGATTCATTTCGTCACATTTAGATCATGGTTTCGTGTTCTTCGTTGCTTGTGTACAAGAATCAGTACGATGTCGATGAGATGACAACTGCACGATACATACATACAGCAAGAATGTTATAATAGTTGTAATAGAGATTTTTTATAAATATAGGGGACTCTACCTCTTTCTCGCCAAAGCCCGTAAGCCCCTTCACGAGTTTGGAGACTGCACACCCTACTCGCTGATGCTCGCTGATATCGCAAAGTCTTTAAATCTTGCAGACGCATATTTGGTACATTGCTCTACAAATGTAAGACATTTAATATTTTTATATACTGTAGATTTTGCGGACAGAGAAACTCAAGAAATTTGTCAAACAGAGGCGGCAGTAGCGGCAGTTACTTTTTACTTTCCTTATATACATAATGTATAAGGAAAGTATTGTGACGGGGTCGAGAATTCGAATTCGAGTTTTCAACGGAAGAGCACGTTTCAAGCATCCCTGATCACGAATGAAACATTTTTGAAGTGATGTCTGTGTGTGTGTGTGTGTGTGTGTGTGTGCGTGTGTCAGTGGGTCTGTGGAGACGATAACTGACGAACGAATAGACCGATTCAAACCAAATTTGGTACAAAAATCACAATCTATAAACACTGGAAGCCTATTGTTTTTATACGCAATCGAATGTTCAGAACCCCCCTAAATTTTCGAATGAAATTTTGAAAAAATCGTCAAAAAATCAAAACCAATATAAAAGTTATGCAAATGGACATTTCTTATGTAATTTAGAACACTAACATGAACCGTTCTCGAGATATTGCACATTTTTTAAAAAATTATCAAAAAGTCATATAAAATAGAAAAAAAAATATTTCCTATTGAGAAACATGTTCACTTTTCATATATAATATCATGCGATAAATTGGGTGACATCATTCTCGTGGATCTAGCTCGTTCCATTCATGAAAAAAGATACTTTGAATAATACTTTTGCATTTGAACGTCAATTTATCTGCTGTAAGAACAACTTATTTCTTCGTCCATAACGCTTGGCGAGATTTTGGCCACGAAATTGGCGGAATGTCGCCAACTTGGCGACTTTTTTAAATGATGCCAAATTAACGAAAATCTCGCCAAATAGATAAAAATGACGCTAAATCAATGAAAATGACGACTAATTGTGGAAAATTCAATATCTAATAAGTTATATATTATATAAATATATAATAATAGTTATATAATATATGTCAAAAATTCAATATCTAATAAGTTATATATATATAACTTATTTCTTCGTCCATAACGTTTGGCGAGATTTTGGCGACGAAATTGGCGGAATGTCGCCAACTTGGCGACTTTTTGAAATGTTGCCAAATCAACGAAAATCTCGCAAAATGGATAAAAATGACGCTAAATCAATGAAAATGACGACTAAATGTCGAAAATTTATTTTACTGTAAAAGTAGTAAATTCATTACATTATATAAGGAAAGTCATGTGCTGTCCACATCAGATTTTTTAATATAGAAATATACTGTATGTAAGTAAGATACTGTATGTAAGATATGTCCAGTTAATTGTTATAGGGTTAATTGTTATAGGGTTATAATTGTTAATTGGACAGAAGTCAGGTTCAGCGGATAAAGCAATTGTTAAATGAATAAAGCTGTAGTTTTCAATATTATGCATAATAAAAAATAATTAGGCGCCTTTAATGAGATATATTATCTATATGTATTATTTATTAATTCAGTTAATTTCTAGAATAGGACCATCCTGTATTATATATTTAAAAATCCAAGTGCAGCATCATATTTTAATTGTATTCTTGTTACGTTATTTCTTCATTACAACTGTTCTGATATAGATGATGTTAATTGGTATCATATACTTGATATCATTCATTAATTACACTTAAAATTATCATGCAAATAAAGAACGATAATTTTAACACTGTAGTTTCAACGTTATAATAGAACATTTCATTTTGAATTTAAAACCCTTTACTGAACTCCTTGAATTAATACTAGCAGTTTTAATGGAGTCAAAATTACGCTCATTAGCACTTTAAATTGCGGAGCTACTCTAAGAGCAACTTGGAAAGAAACACAATCAAACGAAAGAAATCATTCATCTTAAGTAGTTCCAAAGAGTTTAAAAACATACTTCAAACTGCAATACTTCTAATTCATAAACAGGATGTGTAGGAATATGCAGAATTTTTCTCAAAACTTTATCAGAAGTAATTAAGAACCAATGAAAGAAAGATGATACCGCTTATTCTTCAGTCTCAATAACTGAAAGAAAAAAAAAGAAAAACCCATCTTTATTGAAATTGATTTCAGTAAATTAGTTCTCTAGTTTCCGTATCTAATTTACGATAATATATTAAGGAGTTTAATTATATCGCCCGTAATTTTTAATTTGTTTAACATTCAAGCGAATTTTTATTACCTGATTAAGGTCAATTAGCGAGTTTTGGAAAAGGTGTAAAATTTAACGTTATTCGTGAATCGTTAACTATGTTTTAATGAAGACATATGGTTATTTATTGTTGTACTTTAAAAGTTTGTGACACTAGGATAGACGATACTTTCAGCTTAAAACAGTTATAAGTTGAAAAGTTCATATGTTTGTTAAATTATTTTTGCCTGTTCTGCATAGTACACAGCGAATTCTGGTGGTAGTAATAATGTCTGATGACTGACAAACCTTATAAAATGCTTAGAAAAATTCGATAATTGTTGTAAACAATATTATCCAAGAAATTTCTAGAAGCAAAAGTATTCAAGTCGTAGTAATATTGTCTGACAGTCTGAAATGTTTGGCAAAATCAGATATAATTTTTAGAACAAAACTCTCCAGGATTTTGTTGAAACCTAAAGTGGTATTCATATTCCAATTATATTTTACATTAGAGATGCAAATATAGAAAATTATAATAGAAAATTTATTCATATTTTTGAAGGATTTTTTGATACCTCAACATGGACAGAACGTGGTTCCCTCCAGAAATATTTTACTCAAAGTGAAATATACAGATTTAAAACGAATACGACTATGTATGCATGTATGTAAAATTTTATGTACGTCCAGTGTTTTTCAGATGATTCGTGATTCCCAGTATCGAGGTTAGTGTATAATGGATGAATTAAAACAAACAATTGTAAATACTTGCTAGAAGAACTTATGGAGCGAAGTTGGGAATGACATTAAAGGTTTCCGGGGGGATTAATTGAGAAGTCCAGAAAATCATTCACATAGCAAGAAAAGTTTGTGATGAAGGATTTGCCCTCACATACTTGATGAAGTAAAAGAACATATAAATGGCCATCAAGAAGTATAAAAAATGATGAATTGGAAGAGTCTGTTTAGTTATTTATACAGGAAGAGGAATATGAAGAAACTGTAGCAAAGCCAGTAAGTAGACCATTAGTGTTTCTAAATGCACAGACATTACCGTACAAAATTATGGATGACGATCTTCAGATTGGGTGTTGCATTTAAATTACCGCTATGACCACCGAAGAATTTCATCTGAATCAACATTTTGATGAGTTAAATAGAAATATACAACTTTCCAATTACTATGCTCCTCCAGCGTGTGATGCATTATTATTTTATTTGAGCTTAAATGCATTGCTCAATCTTTTCTTTTCCGAAGAGTTTCGTCCAAAGAACCTTTAATTATAGAGGGTATGCCACCATCAACATTATCTGCTCTCCAGAAGCAGATGACCCTCCTTCTGACATATTATCAGAGGGTCATTAGTAGACAAACTCTTAGTCCCAATACCTACGTAATGTTTCTCATTTCATGTCATCACATGGGCATTCTATTAAAAATCCCCAAAAGAAGAGAGAATCCCCCAAGAGAATCCCCAATAGTGTACAGCAAGATATTTTAAGAGAAAGAGACAACATCCATATAACTTTTATTACAGTATATTGTTTGCATTGTTCTGTTTAGTTATAAATTATTGTTTTTAGTCTTTTACTGTGGTTTTGAAATAATCATTTAGTAATGAATCAGTCACAGGCTAGCAAAAAGGGACTTTATTTTGTCAGGTACTTTAAAATAAAGACTCAACTTTTAAAACGAAAGAGGGGGAAAATAAATTAAAAATTTACAGATTGTATAAAATCAAAATGTTTACAATAATATTAAAATAAAATAAAAGCAGATTGAAAAATATACATATATATATATATATATCTTAAAAGTAGTCTAAACGAAATACATCTAATTAGACAGACGTGTAAAGGCGCGGGCGTGACCTCCTAAATTTGGAATTTAGAAGACACACAAGCACCAGCACCACTTACAAACTCGTGATCGAGAAGGCCGCAAATAATAACCCTCAGGTTCATATTTCTGTCCGCAGAAATAAATCTCCAAGATGACCTATCCGAAAACACAACAGAACCGAAACATTAAAAAAACATTTAAAATCGAAACCCTTACCTTTAAGGAACTTCTTCAGCCACAAAATAAAAAAATCTGATGTGGGCAACACATGACTTTCCTTATATAATGTAATGAATTTACTACTTTTACAGTAAAAAAATAGGTTTTTCTTGTAGTAGATACTAATATACTTTCCAAGATATTGAATTTTCGACAATTAGTCGTCATTTTTATTGATTTAGCATCATTTTTATCCATTTGGCGAGATTTTCATTAATTTGGCAACATTTCAAAAAAGTCGCCAAGTTGGCGACATTCCGCCAAATTCGTCGCCAAAATCTCGCCAAGCGTTATGCACTAAGAAAAAAGTTATTCTTACAGCAGATAAATGATTATTGGCGTTCAAATACAAAAGTATTATTCAAAGTATATTTTTTCATGAATGGAACGAGCTAGATCCACGAGAATGATGTCACTCAATTTATCGCATGGTATTACATATGAAAAGTGAACATGTTTCTCAATAGGAATTTTTTTTTATGTGACTTTTTCATAATTTTTTTGAAAAATGTACAATATCTTGAGAACGGTTCATGTTAGCGTTCTAAAATTTATGCCAATCGTTTTCCAATGAAAAATTACATAAGAAATGTCTATTTGCGTAACTTTATTAGCGGTTTTGATTTTTTGACGATTTTTTCAAAATTTCATTCGAAAATGTAGGGGGGTTCTGAACATTCGATTACGTATAAAAACAATAGGCTTCCAGTGTTTACGGATTGTGATTTTTGTACCAAATTTGGTTCGAATCGGTTCATTCGTTCGTCAGTTATCGTCTCCACAGACTCACTGACACACACACATACTTTCACACACACACACACACACACACACACACACACACACACACACACATACACACACACAGACATCACTTCAAAAATGTTTGATTCGTGATGAGGGATGCTTGAAACGTGCTCTCCCGTCGAAAACTCGAATTCGAATTTTCGACCCCGTCACAATACTTTCCTTATACATTATGTATATAAGGAAAGTAATAAAATAAAACACAAAATGATCACCAGAATTTAGAAGCTAAAATATTATTAAAGAACATATATAACATATATATTAAAACATTTATTAAAGACGTTAAATTTGAAGGAGTATAATAAACAACTGCTGAATCCTTATCAGTCAAGCCACTGGACTCAGCCGCAAAAACCTTATTCAACCAATGCCACAAGCTTCGAAAATAATTATCCAAAATAAAACTGTGGCAACAAAACAATTATAAATTTTATAAAATATTATGGCATGGTTAAACAAACTGGGGCGAGCACTCGGAGAGCATTAAAATAGAATATCTGATTTGGTTATAAAATTTTGTAGATAATTAATTTGTTCTCTAAATAATTAATGATATCAAATCAAAAGTTATTAAATAATTAAATTGGCGAGTTAGTAATTTTTTGCCATGATAGCAGAGATCGCAATTCTTGAGTCAATCAACAGCTATTAAATTCAAGACGCAGGGGAACCACATGGTTCCGAAACAGGAACGGAAAGGGCTTACCTCACGCGACAAAGAAGTAAGTCATCACGAAGGTGAAAAATCATGATAAACTCAGGACATCAGCAGAGTACCCCAACTGGGTTAACTCTCGTTTTTCGTGAAGAAAGATCGGCACAGTCATCTCTAGGCTGCGCCAGACATGGCCCGGCCTGGGCACTCAGCGTCATTTCTCGGCGCTCCGACAGTCACAGATTCGGGTCCGGCATGCGCCTCGAGTCAATCCCTCAGGAAGCGTCGTTGTCATTCTTCGATCCGGAGGGCCTCGGATCATCCAACGTCAGGAGGACCACATTTCCCCAAGCTCACGGACCTCAAGGAACAGACCTGGCGGCCAAGCTCTCGGGGTCCGTTGCGAGCGTCGAAATTATTTGGGCCGAACCCCGAACTGCCGTAGAGTGGTCTGAAAGTCTCTAAATAATGTGGTCTCTAAATAATCCTCAAAAAACGCACCGCGCCGTACGTTTCACTGTTCAAAATAATTGATTTTAATTACAGGATCTTCAAGTCCTCAATCAAGTCAATTATCGCAAATCACACTCATTCACCTTATTTAGAAACTACATCCCTTTGGATTTATAAAGTAACGAGCTCACAGAATACAATGCACGTTGAAACTATCACAGTTTTATGCAAAGACTGCCTATCACACATCATTACAAGCAATTAATTAGAAATTTCAGAATGTAAGTAAACACACTCAATAATTAATATTAAAATTATTAAAATAATTGCACTAAACTCTATTTATTGAAATCACGAAAAGAATCATCCTGCATTCAAAATAAAAATCATTAAAACAATTGCACTAAAAGCATGCAAATATCCACTCTAAAATAATTAATATATCCGTAATAAAAGCGGTAATGTCTCTGTGCCTAAAACACTAATCACTGAAATTTTGATAAAATAAAATCATTCAACTCACAATTCTTGACCTCTTGAGCCCAAAATAACTCCTCACAAAACTACAAATTTGCTTCAGAACAGCTCCACGAAATACTTCGGAAATATACCGTAGTACTCCGTAAAGCATCCATAAAAGGGCTTTACAACGAAGTCAAATCAAACTCACCAACTACTTGTTTCACTGCAACAGGATGGTATTTCAGAACTCAAGAAGGAAAATAACAATTCATTTCCAACCTATCGATTACCCCAATACTTTCCCTTCTATGGTCTAAGGTCTCTTGAATCATACACACAATAGTTTATTTTTGAATATTATTTTAAATTTCAACAATCACTCTTGTGCTTTACAAATACCCATATCTCACACACTGTCGAGCACTTTTATATATTTACCAAGCAGGAAGCCAGACTCAAACCTGCACGCCATGTGTTTCAAACATTGTTGACCCTTTTCAGGACAAAATCCGTTACACATCAGACAGAAGAATTCTGTTCTGTCTGATTGCCTCAGAAAGGGACTCTCACCGCTCACTCACAGGATTGTCAAAGGGCGGCAAACATCGCCCTTTTAAGCGATACGAGTAACAGTGTCAAAAATATTTCTAATTAGCTAAGCCATTTTTAAATTTATTTACTGAGGATGAAAGCGTTCTTGGCACATACATGTATCTATCAACATTCAGCAATGTTGAATTTATTACGCAATTTTCAATTCATGAAGGACACAAGAAAATCAATTTATCTTCTATGGGATTGATTTATCTTCTATTGAGAAATATAAAGTACTAGCAGCATACCCGTCCTTCGTACGGAGTATATAATATAAAAAAACTTATATACCAGTGTGTTAGTAGAATCTTAAACATATTGTAATATGAGTCTTAAAAATATTTACCAAAATAAAAAAGATGACGTAATAAATTGAAAGTATCAAAAATCCCCGTAATCTTAATACCAGAACCTCATTACTTCCTGGTCAGACCCTACTTCCTCCTCCTTTTCGCCAAGATAGGTAGCATTATCGATCATAATATTCTGATCCAATTCATGCAAATGTATATTCTCCCGCAACGACTCATAAGCTGTAGAGCACACTAACATATCACTTGTTAGTTTTTTAGAAACTGCACATATTATGGGGACTATTCCATGTAATTTGTCATCAATTTTCATTGAAATCATCTTCAAAGGAGCGATCTCACTTTCTCCAAAAGCTGAGACAATTTTGATTCTGCCCTCTCCTTCACTATGAACGTCCATTACTAAATCTTCACGTATCACTGAGATTTGTGCCCCCGAATCTACTATGCCTACAAGTGAAGTTTCTCCACATTTTATATGTATGGTATGGAGGGTATCCACATTATTCTTGGTATTATCCTGCACTGACACCGGTACGGTAATTCGTGCTGTCAGAACTTGAGAGTTATTTTCATCCTTAGACTGTATAGTTCGAACATGATTGCTTTGAGCATTAGTGTTGGGTGATTTTCTCTGATTATTCCTTAACGTACAAAATTTTCCAATATGACCCTCAGCTCCACATGAAAAACAAATAGGTTTATAGTTGATTTTAGAAGTGTCATTTCTCCAATTGTAACCTGGTTGGCTCTTGTAACTTTGATGTCCCCTTCCTGGAACATTTCCATTTTTCCAAATTTTTTCGCCAACCCCTCTGATGTTTGGTGGTGCTCCAAATTTTTCCTTTTCCCTAAATTCGCTTTGGTGATACTCAACCTTCTCTTTCCGGACTATACCTGTTGATTTCGTATAGTTTACACGTATACTTTCATATTCATCTAACTTGTCTGCCAACATATTGGGTGCTACAATTTTTAACCATTCATCTAAGAAATGTTCTCGTACCTCCCCAGGTACCCTTTTCTTTAGTTGATCAGTAATCATCAATTTCTTTAGGCTATCAAAATCTCTAATTTCGAGACCATCAATCCACTCTTCAAAGTACTTGGTTAATTCAAATACGAAATCACGCCACGATTTCTCGGGAACTTTCTGTAGCTGCACGAACTTTTTTCGGAAACTTTCTGGATTCATCTTGAATCTCTTTAATAGAATACCCTTAACGTATTCATAATCTTCAAACTTTTCCTCTGACTCCCGTGTGATGAGTTGTATGATCTCAGAAGGCAAAAGTGGCAACAGACTTGACACCCAATCCGTCATGTCTACGTGGGCTCTTTTAGCTTGTCTCTCAAAAAGTGTGAGATATAACATAATGTCATCATTCTTCAAGTCAAATTTTGGCATCAATTTTATCAATTCGAAACTGCTTTTTGATCTTTCACTACTCCCTAAATTTAAGGACGTAGAATCTTGAGTAACACCCCTTTCGATTCTGAGTTTTTCTAACTCAAATTCTATTTGATCTTTTCTTTCTTTTTCCTCCTTTTCTATTTGATCTTTTCTTTCTTTTTCCTCCTTTTCTATTTGATCTTTTCTTTCTTTAATAATAGTAAAGAGGAGTTCTTTCGTAAATTCTTCGTCGTAGTCTTCACTTCCAAGAATTTCTCTACGCAAATCCAAAATTTTAAATTCAGGTTTAGTAATTATCCCCAATTCTTCCGCCAAAACCATCAAATCCTCTTTTCTACCTTTCGCAAGAAATGCCATACCTGATCACGAGGGAAGTTAACTGATTTATCTCTAAATTGTTTAAATTTACTAAAAGAAACAGTATTACCAGAAAACTATTTTATCACGAACACTGGCGTATTCAATTATCAAATAACAGCATTAACAGAAAACCACTTTTTCGTGAACACTGGCGTATTCAATTATCAAATAACAGTATTAACAGGAAAACACTTTATCGTGAACACTGGCGTATTCAATTATCAATTAAATTAACAGAAAATCACTTTATCATGAACGCTGACGTATTCAATTATCAAATAACAGTATTAACAGGAAACCACTTTATCGTGAACACTGGCGTATTCAATTATCAATAACGTACTAATTTTTTGTTTTGTAACAAATACACTCAAAATTGACGTATCATATCCACTCGTACTATAATGCTGGTGCATTAATTAATTGATACCGGACGTATCTTCATCGTACAATAGACATGAAAATTATAAGCAACATATGTTATGATATTATAACAACATAATTTTTCAAAAATCAATATCGTATCCACTCGTATTATAATGCTGGTGCATTAATTACTTGATACCGGACGTATCTTCATCTATTCACTAAAAACATACAAATCGTTTTTCATTCCAGGAACGATTATTACTTCCGTAATAAACTAATCCTGCCGCGACTACGCCAGTAAACTTTCGAGGTTCTTCTTTAGTGCGCCATTTCTTTTTAGAACACTAACCTCGCAACTTCCATTGCATTATATTTGAATAGAACATTCGACAAAAAGCCAACTGTAATTAAACATCCGCATTTAACACAAACCACATTTATTTAGACGAAAGCACATAACATAACAACACTTAAACATTTAATTCACTGGTTAACTCTTTAAAATGTTCACGACGCAGGATGCGCCTTGCTTTCCGCCTTCACAAACTATATCTATCTTATCGCTCTTCTCGGCTCTCGCTCTGTTGCTCTGGCAAGCCTTAAAATGCTTGCCGGCAGAGACTTCATCGCTGATTTGGCGATGTGGAAAAAAAAATAACTTGTTGGAGTCTTACTATTGTTGACCCTTTTCAGGACAAAATCCGTTACACATCAGACAGAAGAATTCTGTTCTGTCTGATTGCCTCAGAAAGGGACTCTCACCGCTCACTCACAGGATTGTCAAAGGGCGGCAAACATCGCCCTTTTAAGCGATACGAGTAACAGTGTCAAAAATATTTCTAATTAGCTAAGCCATTTTTAAAATTATTTACTGAGGATGAAAGCGTTCTTGGCACACACATGTATCTATCAACATTCAGCAATGTTGAATTTATTACGCAATTTTCAATTCATGAAGGACACAAGAAAATCAATTTATCTTCTATGGGATTGATTTATCTTCTATTGAGAAATATAAAGTACTAGCAGCATACCCGTCCTTCGTACGGAGTATATAATATAAAAAAACTTATAATTCGCTATCATGTGCAAATTCTGATAAAATATTAAATTTATTGCTCATAAAGAGAAGTTTAAGAATATCTGTTCTCACTATGCAAAATTATCTTCACGGGCAAATCTGAAGAATAAAATATCCTGGCCCCTTTTGTAAACAAATTCACACACAAAAAAAAAGAATTGAATCAATATATGCACCACGTACTACTTATATTGTCGCAAATTAGAAAATATACCAGTGTGTTAGTAGAATCTTAAACATATTGTAATATGAGTCTTAAAAATATTTACCAAAATAAAAAAGATGACGTAATAAATTGAAAGTATCAAAAATCCCCGTAATCTTAATACCAGAAGGTCGTAATTGATTCCAATATATGCCAATATATATAAAAATTTTGCCAATATACCTGTACTACTTATATTCTCGTAGATTAGAAGATATACCCGTGCATTTGTAGAAGATTACTTGTACAAAGTACTATATATGAGTTTCAACAATTTTCGTCATAATGAAACAATGGCATAATAATTTGAAAATATCAATAATTCCTGAATCAACTGTCCCCGAAATATCAATAATAATGATGTTTAAACCTGAAGACCGTAATTGATATTATCCAGTCAAAAATGCAATGTCAATGAAATTTATTTTATATACATATTTTTATAAGATTTAATAAAAATCGTATGACACATAACACATTGGATCCGTTGCTAAGCGACATGATATCATCTGCTTCAAATAAATTGATGGAAATCATGTCGTCTGAATAATGTGATCTCCATGGAAGGTTTGGCGACATTTTCGTCTCCATGATATTTTTAGGGATTTACAAATATTTTTATCAATTTAGTAATATTAAAAAAAATTAGTTAAATGCGTTACTAAGTAGGATGGATGGACTGACCGACAAATGCTACAGAAACATCATTTACAGTACTCTATTCTAAAAAAATAAATTTAATTTCATTGATTTGGGTCATTTTTATCAATTTGGAGATATTTCCTCTAATTTGGTAAAGTTTAAGAAAAGTTACCAAGTTATTTAGAGATATTCCGCCAAATTCGTAGCTCTAAATTTGCAGATCTGAAGAATAAAATATCCATATCCCGTCTGTATATATACTAAATGAAAACACTAAAATTGTATTAGAAGATACATACATCCGTTCTACTCTTTTTCTGCTTCAACAATTGGCAAAATGAATTTATTGGGTAAACACAATATATGAGTTTATTAGCTAAACACAATATATGAGCTTTGAAACCTCTTTGCTAAAATAAATGAAAGTGTGATGTACGCAGTTCGCAATATATATAATTAAAAGAACAATCAAACCGTATATTTATTATGAGTTTATTAGCTAAACACAATATATGAGCTTGAAACCTCTTTGCTAAAATAAATAAAAGTAATGTAAACAGTCCGCAATATATATAATTAAAAGAACAATCAAACCGTTCATTTATAAAATATATTTTTACATCCATTTATTTATTATACAAATAGAAAAAATAATGATAATCATTAACAAACACATTTAATTCCATTCCTTTTCCGAGCAACATGATATAAGATAGAATCTTCCTCATAAAATGCGAAATTAAATAACCATTTTAATTTCTTTATACTTCTAATCGTTGAGTAAAAGCTTGTGAAATACATGGAGGTAAATACATGTAAAAACATGGAGGTAGATTTTTCCATTTAAATTCATGTTTCAAACAATTCATGCTATCAGATAGTGACTATTTAATGCAAAAATCCTGCATCAAACTCAAAAATAAAGTTTTAATTCCCTTTGACGCTTTAAACAAACGATTTTTATCCTTTCCGTTTGGATAAACCACGGAGTTGGAGAGTAGAACTCCTATAAAAAAAGTTCCTTTATTCATTAATATCTCGACAACCCCTGGACTTAGAAACTTGAAACTTGGGCAAAATTTATGGGGGGCTATTTCAAGGCCACCCACAAAATTTCATTAAATTCGGTTCAGCCGTTCTCTCATGATGATGAGACAAACGAAAGTTTCGTTTTTTACTAATATCTCGAGAACCACTGGTCGTAGAAATTCCAACCATAGACTAAATTTTAAGTGCGGCTATTTCTAGGCTACCCACAAAATTTCATCAAATTCGGTTCAGCCGTTCTCCCGTGATGATGGGACAAACAGACAGACAGACAGACAGACAGACAGACAGACAGACAGATTTTCAATTTTATTTATATAGATGAGGCTATACGGAACAGAAATATCAGTAGTATTAAAAATCAGAAAATAATTAGATGGTCTACTTCATCAAAAGAGAGAATATTTTCTCAGTAGTGGGCAAGTGGAAATATGTGAGTATCCTTGTTAGTATACGAGTTCTTATCACATCCCAATTAGATCAAGAGTATCTCTGTTACGATATCATTTCTTAACAGTACTTTATAATAAACAAGTTTTAAAAGTTATTATTTTAAGGTAAAATTAAAAGCGTATTTTATCGCTTCAATATTGTTTTTAAATAAAATTTCACAGACATCAAAATAATTATTTGATATGCCAACCAAGCCGGTGCAAAGATAATCTATTAAAAATTGCTGTCTTCTGGAACTGTTGTAATACTGAAGAATTATTCTTCTATATACAAACGCCCCTTCAATCTCAGTCAGGACACCTTCTTAAAGTATATTCTTGCATTACTTATCCTATAAACTTGAATAAAGTTTATAGGATAAGACCAGTTTTTCAAAAGTCCTGGCTTGAGACTATTCCGTCACTTGTGAGGCAGTAGCACATTCATACATCACATTAATGGTCCTATATCCATACCACATCCTAACATCTATATAAATAAAAATGAAAATCTGTCTGTCTGTCTGTCTGTCTGTCTGTCTGTCTGTCTGTCTGTCTGTTTGTCCCATCATCACGGAAGAACGGCTGAACCGAATTTGATGAAATTTTGTGGGTAGCCCAGAAATAGCCCCACTTAAAATTATATCTGTGTTTTGAGTTTTTACGACCAGTGGTTCTCGAGATATTAGTAAAAAACGAAATTTTCATTTGTCTCATCATCACGGAAAAACGGCTGAACCGAATTTAATGAAATTTGGTGGATAGCCTTGAAATATCCCCCCATAAATTTTGTCCAAGTTTCGAGTTTCTAAGACCTGGGGTTGTCGAGATATTAATGAAAAACGGAACTTTTTCCTAGGAGTTCTACTCCCTAACTCCGTGGTTTATCCAAACGAAAAGCTTGAAAATCGTTTGAAAGTGAATTAAAATTTAATCTCTGAGTTTGATGGGAGATTTTTTGCGTTAATTAGTCACTTTCTGAAAACATGAATTGTTTGAAACATGATTTAAAGGGGAAATCTATCTCCATGGTTCATGGTTTATTTAAAACAAGCTTTTACGGAACAATGAGAAGTATAGAGAAATCAAAATCGTTATTTAATTTCGCAGTTTATGTTATAAGACATGACATATTTAACATGTTATAAGATTCTATCTTATATCATGTTACTCAGAAACGCAATTAAATTAAATCTGTCTGTTAATTTTTAATTATTTTTTCGATTTGAATAATAAATAAATGGATATAAAAATATATTTTAGAAAAGAACGATTTGATTTTTCTTATAGCATTTTTGACTGGATAATATCAATTACGGTCTTCAGGTTTAAAAATTATTATTATTTATATTTTCGGGGATTATTGATTCAAGGATTATTGATATTTTCAAGTCATTATGCAATTATTTTATTATGACAAAAATTGTTTAAACTCATATATTGTATGTTGTACGAATCTTCTACAAATACACGTGTATATCTTTTAATCTACGAGAATATAAGTAGTACAGGTATATTGACATATGTTTTGATATATATTGGCATATATTGGAATCAATTACGATCTTCTGGTATAAAGAGTACGGATATTATTAATGTTTTCAATTTATTACATCATCTCTTTTATTTTGGCAAATATTTTTGAGACGCATATTGTAATACGGGGAATTTTCTACTAACACATTGGCATATTTTCTGATCTGCGACAATATAATTAGTTCGGGGTTGCATATATTCATTCAATTCCTATTTTTTCTTCTGTAAATTTGCTTACAAAAGGGGGAGGATGTTTTATTCTTCAGATCTGATCGTGAAGATAATTTTGCATAGTGAGAACATATATTCTTAAACTTCTCTTTAGGAGCAATAAATTTAATATTTTAACAGAATTTGCACATGATTGCGAACTATAAGTTTCTTTAAATTATACACTCCGTACGAATAACGGATTAAATTAAATGTGTTTCTTAATGTTTTTATTATTTTTTTTTGATTTAAATAATAAATAAATGGATAAATGGATATAAAAGTATATCTCATGAATGGACGGTTTGATTTTTCTTTTAATTATATTAATTGCTGAGTGCGTATATCAATTTCATTTATTTTGGCAAAGAGTTTTCAAGCTTATATCGTATTTAGCTACTAAACTCATATATTGTGTTTAGCCAATAAATTCATATAGCCGATTGTTGAAACAGAAAAAGAGTAGAGCGGGTATATCTTCTAATACAATTGTAGTGTTTTCATTTAGTATATTGAAACGGGATAAGAATGTTTCATTCAGATCTGCAATTTCAAAGCTACGAATTTGGAGGGATATCGCTAATTTGACAACTTTTCTTAAACTCTGCCAAATTGACGGAAATGTCGCCAAATTGATATAAACGACACACAAACAGCTGCCATAAACCTTCGGGTTGGTCGTGTGGCTTGGGTCTTCTACATATCAATGAAATTTTTTTTTGTTTTGTTAGAAGAGAGTACTGAAATGATGTTTGGTTAGCATTTATCTGTCAGACCAACCATCCTACTTAGTAATACATTTAGCGAATTTTTAAAATGTCACCACATTGATAATAATGTAAAAATCTATAAAAATATCTTGAAATTGATAAAATGGCGCTACATAAATGATATTAATTGTTTTTTGTTAGGGGATAGTATTGTGATGATATTTCGTCAATTTGTCGCAAAGTGGAACTGTCAGTTCTACAGTCCCACTTGGCGATAAATTTGTCGATTTTTTAAAATGTCGCTAATTTGACGAAACTGTCGCCAAATGTTCCATAGAAATATAACTATTTAGACGATATTTTTTCTACCAATTTATTTGAAGCAAATGATATCATGTCGCTTAGCAACGGATTTAAATCCAATGTGTTAATGCGGCAGACGATTCTTATTAAATCCTTTCCGATTTGAATAATGAAGATATGTATATAAAATAAATTTCATTGCCATTTCATTTTGGACTGGATAATATCAATTATACTCTTCAGGTTTAAACA
Source organism: Amaurobius ferox (assembly GCA_951213105.1). Lineage (NCBI taxonomy): Eukaryota > Metazoa > Arthropoda > Arachnida > Araneae > Amaurobiidae > Amaurobius > Amaurobius ferox. The sequence goes on along the minus strand of OX578137.1, from coordinate 79,237,694 downwards.
TTATTATTATTGATATTTTGCGGGATTATTGATTCAGAGATTGTCGATATTTTTAATTTATTACGCCATTGTTTTATTGCGGCAAAAATTGCTGACACTCACATATTGTACAATGTACGAGTAATCTTCTAGGAATGCTCGGGTATATCTCCTAACCTACGAGAATATAAGTAGTACAGGTATATTGGCATATATTTTGACATATATTGGCATATATATTGGAATCAAGTACGGCCTTCTGGTATGAAGATTAAGGGGATTAATTATATATTCAATTTGTTACGTCGTCTGTTGTATTTTACCAAAAAACATTTGAGACTCATATTGCAAAACGTGTAATCTTCTACTAATAATCGGACATTATAAGTAGTACGTGTATATCTCCCCATATAATTTTAGCACTTTAATTTTGACATATATTGGAATAAATGACTGTCTTCAGATTTAAAGATTACGGGTTTATTGGTATTTTCAATTTATACATGTAATCTACTAATACAGGTTATATTGTCTAATATTCGCGTATATAATTAGTACGGGTCCCATACAATTTTAACGCTTTTATTTTGCATATATTGATTCAATTCCATATTTTTTTTTTATATTTGCTTACATAAGGGGTCCAAGATGTTTTATTCTTCAGATATGTCCATGAAGATAATTTTATATAGCGAGAACAGAGATTCTTAAACTTCTTTTTAGGAGCATTATATTAAATATTTTAACAGAATATTTTGATTAAACATGTCATTTAGTATACTATAAGAATTTGCGCATGATTATGAATTTCAAGTTTCTTTATATTATATACTCCGTACGAAGAACGGGTATGCTGCTAGTATATATATATATTTGAAATATGTAATAATAAGAATTATGTAAAAATAAAAAAAAAATAAAAAAAAAATCAAGTAATATTAACATCACCATAGAAGCAAATTCACGGCCATAATGCCGATAAGAGATGAGAACAGCACCGTCCCAAATTCGATGATTAATCAGAATTAAATTCATCTTCAGGTCTGAGTATTTAATTCTAATTAACCCAAACAAATGCCAGTTTCAGATTAAGCAATAGTACATTACTATAAATGCTTAAACTCAGACTACAGGCAACAAAAAATGAAAAAATGAAAATAGGATACATTAAGAAAATGTGTATTACCATGCGGCATGAACCCTTCTTCTTCCACCACGTGTATACACGATCAACCTCAATAGCTTAATCTAGAAGCACCGGAATGAACAAGTCGAAATTCTACCAGGGAGGCAGTACGAACGTTCACGGTAATACTCCCAGACCCGTCCAGTGAGTCTAAGCTGGAGACCGGACAAGCAATTCAGAATATTAACTTCCCAAATATGCAATCCTGAATATGAATATGAATCAAAAATGAAAATTCTTACTAAACAAGTAATTCATAGGAAATCTGGATAAAAGAGAATGCCACTATACACCATTATAAGGGCGCTCAAATCGTAGTTTCAATACTGACAAAAGTTACATTTTTTTGCGAAAATAAAATTCAAAACATTAATGTTAATGCATCTTATTTTCCGATTTTTGATTTTTCTAATATTTTTGACTTAGTTTATTATTTTTCATTTTTATTTATTTATATAATTAATAAATAATTATATATATATATATATATATATATATATATATATTTTTTTTTTTTTACTGTATGTTAGTCACTATAATTGGGAATGTTTTCTAGGATGTTTTCGAGTGAAAGTTGATACACTGAGTTGATAATTTTAATAACAAACTTGGGGGAATATGCATTATTAGTCGCTGTACTCAATAACTCCATAAAATGCGCTAATTTATAATATTCATCACAAATTTCATTGATTCTAAGAGCCTGGTTTATTATAATATTTCTAAATACAGATATATGCAAACAAGAGTCAAAATTTTGAATTTTTGATGTATTATATTTAAAATCCTGTCTTTTATCATACAAGTTTATAACCGTATTGCAATTTTGTAAATTTAAATTTAAATCTAAAAAGTTTGCAGCATGTATTGCATATATATATATATATATATATATATATATATATATATATATATATACATATATATATATATATATATATATATATATATATATATATATATATATATAAGTGAAAACAATCTAAGTGCAATGAAAATAGTAAATATAAAAGCATATAGTAATTAGGCGCAGTTGCAGCTCTAAAAATTATTGCCATATAAAATTCCAAAGGGATTGAAAAAAAATAAAGAGAGATGTGCTTACGGGGAAGTAGCAAGGTCAAGGGGGATTGTGACCCCTTATCCTGGTTGAAGAATGCTTTCAGTCCCGGGAAACATTCCCAGAAACCACTAAATGCCAGAAGCAATTGCTTGAAACCACTGAATGCAAGAAGCAAATATGTCGCTTTCTGGTCTTCCTCTAGGGATTCTGCTTTTCACATATTCACGATGGTGCTTGCTTCGGGCATTTAGTGGTTTCTGGGAGTGTTTCCCTGGACTGAAAGCATGCTTCAACCAGGAAAAGGGGTCACAATCCCCCTTGACCTTGCTACTTCCCCGTAAGCACACCTCTCTTTCTTTATTTTATTATTCTTGTTTTTAATCCCTTTGGAGTTTGATATATATATATATAAACATTATAAACATTATTATTTATATATATATATATATATATATATATATATATATATATACGCATGAATGAAATGTAATCCCCATAGGGGTCCTACAAAGAATAAAATAATGCGAAATACATGATTAAACAACCTTTTATTCCCTGCATTTCACAGAAAATGCTAAAAACATACACATCTTGCTTTACGATCGATTGCCGCTAACTGCATAAAATGGGATAGGTTTTATTCATATCTTACCGATTTTTGAAGCATCTCTTGAAGTGTACCTAATGCAATATTGAAAAGCGTTTTCTATTCAGAAATTCAATAATTTTGCGGATTATTTCATATGTTGTAAGGATATAGTCTATATGCGTGTGATATGAGCATCAATCGCAGGAGAAGTTTGAAGTTTTATGTTAGATTTGGCGTCTGCAGCTTGGAGGAGTTATTAAAGATTAATAATGCGTATTTTCGCGTTATGCGTATTTTCTGAGAAGTTCTAGAACTTAAAAATCCAATTCTTAAAAGGTGAAACAAAAAGTACATATGTCATGATGTTTATTTATTTTACGATTTATTTTATAGGACATGGTTTTATTCTGATGTCTGATTGTAATAGATTCTTAGTACTCTATTTAGTTATAAGGAATTTTAATGACCTTCAACAGGTTTATAAGGAACTTTCTTGGAGCTTTCATTCATATTGTTCCAAGTTGGCTATATTTCGCTAAATAAGTCGCCAAGTTAGCCAAATTCATTGTCAAGCGTTACAGACAGACAAAGATAAGAGTATTTCCTGAGTATAAATGACTGTTGGCGAATTGTCAGGCGTTAAAATGCAAAACTATTACACAAAGGTTCTTCTCTGGTTAATGGAATGAACTAGATCCACTAGAATGATGTTAACAAATTTATATGTATGTCTTACATATATGTAGTGTATGATGGCTATCTTGAATACATAAAAACAGCTTCCATAGTTTGCAGGTAGCATATTAAATATTTTATCTAAAAATTTCTGCAATCCAGTCGAGTTAATTTTGCCTTACACTGCTCATAAACTAGAATAAAGAATAAATATATCTTACTACACTAGATGTTCTGAAAAGTAGTTTACAAGTATAAAGAAGCGTTTAATTTTATCTCCAGATATCAAAATAAAATATATGTTTCTATACTGGCGTCAAAGCAAACTTGAATACACTGTAGGAGATATCACAGGATATTGTTCTATATGTATACTCTCATTATGCACACATTATTTAGATAGATTCTATAGTAAATAAAAATTTGAAGTGGGCAGCACATGCCATTCCCTAGTATATAATGCAATGAATTTAGATCTTTCACAGTGAGAAAAGGTTATATAGGATCTACGGCACAATGGTTTTAATGTCAAATAATGCATTTGGCTCTTTTCCGGATGTCAACGTGTAACATTACTTCTAAATATCCAATTAACTTATTTCACACAACTAAATGGACAAGTATCAATGGTTTAATGATAATTTCGTCAGCAATTTTAATGATAATTTGGCCAAGCTAGGGCGATTTTTTTATAAAAATCACTCAGCATGTTTCTTCAACATTAACTAACTAAAAAACTTAATAGGATTTTTTAAAAATCTTAAGGCGTTCTTTATCAGTTGTCGAGGTACTATGCACCAAATTTTATCTACGACGCTCAGATTTTCCTCTACAGAAGTTACAGACGGGCATACATATATTTTATTCTTGTACCCTAGACAATGTATCTATCGTTGCTCAAAATTCAATATGCAAACTTCTGAATAAAATTACACCGGAACTGGCATTAAATTCTCTGTGTGACAATATGATCTCATAACAATACTTCCACCTATATCAAAAATACAGAAAAACACTGTGTGTGCACAAGTTGCTGTTCCACGTACGCTAAGTGGGCGTGATGAACCCTATAAGAACCAAAATCGTCTTAACCCGATGCGCGGGAGCACGTGTTTGGTTTTTCAACTTTAAAAATTCATATTTACATTTGCAACTTTAGAAAATATTTTTCTGGCTCAAAAATAATTCTGTTTTCTAAAATAAAACAATTGACATTCACTAATTTATCAATGTCAATAAAAAATCTTTGCAGTGTAGCTACACCAATAAAGTTACAGAGAACTGAAATTGATGACATGTATCTATTTATCGGATAATAATACATATTTTATTTAATCATTGCATTTTAAAGGCTTAAATTTATGTTGTTAAAATGCAAATAAAATCATTTTTTTTTAAATTCGCTAAAACATCCACTACAAGTTTAAACTCTTATTAAACCTCAAATAATACAAAAAAAAAACCTTACAAAACACCTTACTTGTATCAAGCGATTTCGAAGGTATGAAACGTATCTTCTTCAGGATCAACAAGACAATTTCAAATCAAAATAGAAATATAAGCAAATCGCAGATGCTGATCTCTGAGTGTAGGTAGCTCTGATGAGAGTAGCTTACTTTATCTTGTAATACTGGTGATGAAGGTTTATTTTTTCTGGGGACATCCTTATTTTGTGGATTTTTCTGTAAAGTGATTTAAAGCATAATCATAAATATATGTTATACTACACCTTTTAAATTTTTTTTCCAATGGCCAGGCATTGATTTTTCATTATTCGCCTATACACCGGCCAGAACCATGAACCTGTTAGTCGTCACATGACGTTTCCCCAGCACACCAGTGGAGGTCGGAACACATCGTTCTCAACGACACAACATCCGTACCCGAAGGTGGGACTCGAACCCACAACCCGGCAACCGAACGATCGCTAGGAAATGCTTGCCTTGACTGTCCGACCACCACGTCGGCCCTTTTAAAAATAATTATGAAGATAGTGCATTTAAATTTCTGAAGTTCTTTACACTGCATATTTTCAACATTTCATTATATATAGTTTGTTTACATGTATTTCTCTTAAAGCAATAGCATGCATAAAAAATTATTTCAGCTTGACGAAATATACTATATGGAAAATAATGTGCAAATTTTCCAAATATTTTTTTTGAACAAACAATAAAAAATTGCTTGTATCCCAAAACACCTTTGATAACTTTAAATTAAACATGTATAAAAGATGAAAATCCTGATGGCTTGACTCAATAGCAGTATTCTTCTTTACAGTAATCTTTCCTTAATACATTTTGTTCTAAATAAAAATAGAAAATTCTTCTATCAATAAATTTTCGTCTCCCCTTATTTCTTAGATACAGTGGTATGAAATTTCTCTTCCATCAAAGAGATTGTCTCTGACTGGAATCTTCCTGATCAAGCGTGTAAAAGTAATTTTACTCATCCATTATGCTTCCGCTACGCTATGGTACATTTTAAGCATTAAATTTAATAGAAAACTCTTGTTATTGATAGCGCTGTTTATCTTCTGTAAGTAGTTATTCACAGAACGGTTAAAATAATATATTGATTTAAAGCACATACAATGTATTTAATCTACTTTGTTTGCCATAACGTAGCAGAATAAAATAAATTTAAGATTTTGGACACAAAAGAATTGCGTAAATGGGAAATTTCGAACATTAGCCATGTCAATTTTTCTGTCCAATGCCCCGTATAAATGTTGATACATTAAATCTCTCTTCATTTTCATCACAGATACTTTTTTATAAAGTTAAATTGCTGATTCGTTTGCCTTCAAATTCCGTTTTGGTGGCCGCCATAAAGTTTGGATTAATTTGGGTTTCTCGACAAAAATATGTTAGTCAGATTCGATATTTTTGTACTTAGAATTTAATGTTTCTAATATTTTGCAACCAGATTTCTGCAACAATGAATGACGCAATTATTAATCGTTTGCTCGATTTTGAAGCGGTACAGTTTAGATTTTACAACGGGAATTTTGGTCAGTTTTAGTAACATTTCTTAAATAATTATATACATATCATAAAATGGATGATAAACTGGTGATCAGCTTATCTTGAATTTTATTTTGTTTCCTCAATCTAGGCTGTCCAGCTCACCCAAAGGGTGTAGCTCAGAAATGTTGAAATTTGATTTTGGTGTTCATCATGAAATTTGTTCTCATTTGGTTTTCATAGCGGAAATTTTGGTCAGATTTGATATTTTTGTTGACTGAATATTGTGCTAACTATTTTGGCACTAGATATGTCTAGTAATAAAGGGCGTAATGAATGATCATTTTTGGCAGGCTTTGAATTCTTTGGTTTAGATTTTGCAACAAAAATATTTTAAAGCTTTGGAAAAATTTCATCTGAGGTTTTTATATACATATCAATTCATTTTTATCCAAAATCTAATAAATTGTTGATCCGTTTGCCTTGATGTTTGGTTTTGGTGTCTACCATGACATCTGGTGTGGTTTAGGTTTTGTAACAGACATTTTTGAAGACAGACGTTGTAGAAATAATCAAAGTTTAATAATCATTTAAATAAAAAAATACTGTAATTGCGTTGGCACAGAAAATACGCAAAAATAACGCAGTTTTCGGACGAATGGAACACTAAATATAAATTTAAAGGAAAAGTTACGAGTTTCATGCTAGGAAAAAAAAAGATGGATGGCATATTTTATACTGAAGTGGATCACGTGATCTCTTCATATAAAATGGGTGTAATTATTTTTTAATTTTCATTTAAAAAACTACCTAACATATTTGGCTGATTTTTTCTTACATATGATATGGGACAATTCGAATGTTTCCAAAAATTGTGGACGCAATTTCTGAAATGTTTGAAAAATTAGGTCCCATAGGGTTCAATGTATTTTACTTTATCAATCAGGTTGCCATTCAAAACTAATAGGGTGATATTATTCATTTACATTCCCATATGACCCACAGATTGTCTCAACAACATACTAAAATTTCATTTTCATAAAGCCATTTTTACGGCAGTTATCGTGCGAACGGCAGACAGACAGACAGCCGGAATAAGGAAAGTCATAAACAATTTTTAACTATGTTGGAAAGTATTATAAACGGTACGCAACATAACATGGATGGATTTTCATTTAACGCCCCCCACCACCACCACTCTTTCGCGGAGTATATATGATAGTAAAAGTATTTCCAGACCTAAGAGGAACTCAATGTAAATCCAACCGTCAGACAGAGTTCTACTAAGCTGGATTTTTTAATTACCTCCAGGAGACGGAGAACATGTTTTTTTTCGAAAAGTTTTCAGGCGTTCTAAAAGCCCACTGCTGAACTAGAAGGCCGAATATTTTTACACACCTATAGTTTCGAACACCGAACGGAGCCTAACCTAATCGAATTTCCGTTTCTGGCCCCGACAGCCGGCAGAGCTAATATGTTTATTAAGTGTATTTCCAACCCCCCAATAACCTTCAGGTTGTTTAGAAAGTTATATTTGCACACTTGTAGTATCGGCCACTGGGACGAACGTAGAGGAGCTGCATTTTCGGTTTATCTCAAGCACCGGTCAAATGGGATCGGGGGTAATTCTCTCAGTACTAAGACTCCTAAACATACACACATACATGGTGCAACAGCAGCCACATTGACTACCAGTTGAAGCGATGGCTGTATATATTAAAAAATGACACTTTCTAGTATTTTTCTCGGTATTGCGCTAAAATCAAAATAATTTAGATATCTTTTTGAATGATTAGTACAATTTTTTAAAGTAGAAGGATCTATCTTACAGCAGAATCACGTATCATATATCAACCATCTGAAATGGGTGCACCATTCATATAGCGCAGCTAGACGATAATCCACTGGATTGGTAAAGTCAAAACGGCACTTGAGTCAGCCTGTATATATACAGGAGACGTACTCAGAATACTTACAAAGATCCTAACAGGGAACATAAAATGCTGAAACTCAACAACCTAGTTCGGACGAATTTCAATTGAGGCAAATATTTTTGAAGATAAGTACCATACCTTGGTTAAACAAAAGAGTAGCAGCTTAAAAAGTGTTAGTTACTCTGACTTTGATAAGACTAAATACTAGTTTTCATATATTTTTCAAACCGATCCCAAAATGAAAAAGGATTGTTCCCGCTTTCATTCGCTATATTTCAAATTAAAAATTTATATAAAAATAGGCTCATAGCTTAACTTAGTATTCTCTCTTTTAATAATCCTTCTCGTATATTTTGTTCTATATATTTTGCTCTAAATAAGAATAAGAAATTATCTTATCAATGAATCTGTTTCTAACCTTCTTACTTAGATACAGTGCGATGAAGATACTAGTCAATCAAAAAGAATGTATCCAAGCGATCACCCATCCATTCTACTTCTGGTAAATTTTAAGCGTTAAATTTAATAGAAAACTACCGTTATTTATAGTCCTGTTTCTCTCCTTCAACTACTCACAGGCCATTAAAATAATATATTGATATAAAGAACGTAAAATGGATTTTATCTGCTTTGCCTGTCATGTCATAGTAGAATAATATATTTGGGAATTTGGGTTCTGTAAATGATGAAAAGATGAACAGATGGAAAGAGAAAAATCATGATAACCCTAATGGATAAAATCTGATGTGGGCATCGCAGAACTTCCCCTATGTAATTCAATGGCTTAACTTCTATCAAAATGAAATAAATGTGTGCAAGATTCACAGTACAATGATTTTAGTAGTGAAAATTAACAGGTAATTAAAAAAAATGCCATCCTTAATGGAACGAACTAGATTCACGATACAAATGTTAATGTATCTGTTACATAATGCTAAGTATGGAAAATTTGATATTAGAAATATATAATAACCAATTCAAGTGATTACAAAATATTAAAATCAACAAAGCAGTTAAAACCACGGTCACAGTGTCGAATAAAGAAATATACAGCACTGACTTAATTTTGAAGATTAATTAGACTAGACAATTTTTTTGGACGGTTTATCTAACTTTAATTAACCCAAACACATGCTTGTTTCAGAACTGACAATGGTGAGTTACTATAAATGCATGCCAATGCACAGACTGCAAGCATTAAAAGAAGAAGAATTGAAAAAAAAAAGAATAGGAAATCAAATATTACCATTATCCATGAGACAGAAACACATCGTGCACATGAGAGAGCGATAGCCGTAACTGAATGAAAATTCGAGAAGCATCCAAAATAAGTATGACGGAATAGACCAAGGGAGATAAATCAATCGGTTGCAGTGACTTTCCCTAAAACCCGTCCAGTGAGTTAGAGTACGAGACAGAACAATCACCCGTGTGAGTAAAACGGGATGAACAGGAATCATAGATGAAAAATTTATTAAACAAGTGATTCACGGAAGAAATAAATACACGGGTATTCCACAAACACATTTATAAAGGGGCTCAAATCGTAGTATCAAACAGGGTAATGTTACATATTTTTGACGAAAATAATTTTCAAAATATTAAATATTTATGTACCTTATTTTCAAATTTATTGTTTCTATTTTAGTTTATTTTTCATTTTACATTTTTATATAATCATATAATTAAAACATTATAACAATTAGTTTTTTTTAATTAACTACCATAATTGGAAATGTAATCTTGGAGGTTATCGAGTAGTAGTTGATACACTGAGATGATAATTTTAATTATGCAATTGGGTGGATATGAATCATAGGTTGCATTATTTAATATTTCTATAAAATGTGCTAATTTTTATTTGTCATTACCGATTTTACTGATTCTAAGAACCTGGTTTGATTTAATATTTCTAAACACTGATATATGCAAACAAGAGTCAAAGTGTTGAATTTTAGAAGTATTGAAGTTAAAATCTAGTCTTTCATCACATAAGTTTATAGACAGATTACAATTTTGTATATCCAAATTTAAATCTAAAAAGTTTGTAATATTAGAGTCATTATTACTGACACTTAATTGTAAATTAATAGGATAAAATTTTAATACAAAAGAATTATTATTAAGGGATACACATTATATATATATATATATATATATATATATATATATATATATATATATATATATATATATATATATATATATATATATATATATATATATATATATATATATATATATATATATATATATATATATATAAATATGTATAAATGAAAGTTACAAAATTCCAGAAATCACACGAATAAGGCGCTATGCTGCACTACATTGTGGATTTTAATATCATACCAGAAAAGTATAAAAATGAAAGAAAGCAATATATCAAAGAATGGACGGGGGGGGGTTGTGACCCCCACTCCCCGGTTAAGCCAGCTTTGCGGCTAGACAATACTCCCGGTAGCCGATATATTGCACAAAGATGAATACCGAAGTATCAAAATTTTAAAAGGATTCTAAAAAGGATTCCAAAAAAAGGATTTTAAAAAGGTTACAGAACATGAATGTGTGGAGTACCCATAAGACACGTATTTTAAAACTGTACTATATGTCTACTCTCCCAAAACTAAAGGCAATTAGAATCCAAACATATAGATTTTAATGATCAAAGCAGATACCATACCACAACCCAAATGCACTATCCATCATGACGAATCCAGCACCAATCCATCTGCTAGTTATTATCTATTGTATATAAAAGTGTACTCATTCTTAACCTGTGTAAAGATGGCACAGACTCCCTAACGTGATCAACACACGGGAGGTTCGGCTTCCAAATATATGTGGTAGTTCTCAGTTACGGTTATACCATAAAATTTGCATATAATGTTACACAGAAAACGCTTCGGAAAGCCTTGTGCAATTGCACCATGGAGGAAGTTAATATCGCTATTGTAACGATCATTAACATGACTGTTGATTCTTTTGCTTCGCAAAAGTTGGTTCAATATTATGTTTCTGTATACATTCCTATGGAAGCATGAATACCAAGGAACAATGAAATTTATAAGAAATTTAAAATCTCTACGTTTATCGTAGAGGCGAAATCCAGTTGATCCATCAGGAAGTTTGTACAGAGACAAATCAAGAAAATTAAGACTTTCATCAGGGTTGTATGGTGTTTCTGTTAAAGTTAAACTTTTTGGATAAAATCCAAAATCCAATAAAAAAAAATTTTCTTTACAGGCAAAAATTCGTCATGATGGATAGTGCATTTGGGTTGTGGTATGGTATCTGCTTTGATCATTAAAATCTATATGTTTGGATCTAATTGCCTTTAGTTTTGGGAGAGTAGACATATAGTAGTACAGTTTTAAAATACGTGTCTTATGGGTACTCCACACATTCATGTTCTGTAACCTTTTTAAAATCCTTTTTTTGGAATCCTTTTTAGAATCCATTTAAAATTTTGATACTTCGGTATTCGTCTTTGTGCAATATATCGGCTACCGGGAGTGTTGTCTAGACGCAAAGCTGGCTTAACCGGGGAGTGGGGGTCACAACCCCCTCCCGGCCATTCTTTGATATATTGCTTTCCTTCAATTTTATACTTTTCTGGTATGATATATATATATATAGATATATATATATATTGGGATTGTGGCGTTGTACAGAGGACCTCCACACCCGAACACGCTGACCATTGAAGCAAAGCGGCATTCTTCTGTAAACACCACACATCACCAATATGTGGCGTTCCACTTTGCCCTGGTCTGGCATCACTGCAAACGAAGCCGCCTATGTTCCCGTGTTAACGGCAGCACACGTAAGGGATTCTGGGATCCCAGATTTGCTTCCTTCAGCCGTCTAGATATGGTTCGTGGGCGCACAGGAGCCGCTACGTGTGCCTGTGTCGCGGATAAGGTAGCTGTGGGGTCTATACGTGCCTGCGCACGAATATTCGATTCTCTCTACACATGGTATGCCTAGACCGTCCAGAGCCGGTTCTCTGTGTCTGGATGGCTTCCCGTGTCCAGTGCACCCAACACCGTCGGACGGTATAATCCGAACGATCCACGTGACAGGCTATACGGCACGCTGACCACATTGCTATTTTAAGCCTTATGATTAGGTCTATCTCGAAGTCCGTCAGTTGAGTATATCGACGTTTCTAGCGTCTACCCACCATTCTTTTCACGCCGTACTCGTGCTTGTGTCGCCGAAGCTTCTTGCGTTGATGGAGCGTCGACTACATGCCGGTTTATGAGGCCTATAGCTCATGCTTGCAGCACTACTTACGGGTGTGCGGTCATGCAAAATCACATCAGACTGGGATCATTTACATACCAGCTTGCCCTCTATCTATTTACATCATTTCGCGGTTGTACCATGTTTTCTTCTTGGTGCACGACTTCCATTGTCCTTGAGTGTAATAATTAATTTGTAGTTATTTTTTACAACCAATAACTTATACGTGCCTGCCCACGAATATTCGATTCTCTCTACACATGGTATGCCTAGACCGTCCAGAGCCGGTCCTCTGTGTCTGGATGGCGTCCCGTGTCCAGTGCACCCAACACCGTCGGACGGTATAATTCGAACGATCCACGTGACAGGCTATACGGCACGCTGACCACCTTGCTATTTTAAGCCTTATGATTAGGTCTATCTCGAAGTCCGTCAGTTGAGTATATCGACGTTTCTAGCGTCTACCCACCATTCTTTTCACGCCGTACTCGTGCTTGTGTCGGCCGAAGCTTCTTGTGTTGATGAAGCGTCGACTACATGCCGGTTTATGAGGCCTATAGCTCATGCTTGCAGAACTACTTACGGGTGTGCGGTCATGCAAAATCACATCAGACTGGGCTCATTTGCATACCAGCTTGCCCTCTATCTATTTGCATCATTTCGCGGTTGTACCATGTTTTCTTCTTGGTGCACGACTTCCATTGTCCTTGAGTGTAATAATTAATTTGTAGTTATTTTTATAACCAACAATTTTTTTTATTTATATAGACGTGAAATTTAATCCTTACACAACTAGATGGAAACGTGATTAAAAGTCGTTTTAATACCACGTCGCGCAGACATTCGTAAACAAGTGTATGTTATAACTGACAGCATACCTGTTCTTCGGACAAAATACGTAATATAAAGAAACTTAAAATTCATAGTCATGTTCAAATTCTTATAGTATACTAAATGGAATTTTTAATCAAAATATTATGTTAAAACATTTCATTAAATTCTCCTAAAAATAAGTTTAAGAATATGTATTCTTGCTATAAAAAATTATCTTCACGGGCAGATCTGAAGAATAAAACATCCTGGTCCCTTTTGTAAATAAATTTACAAAAAATATGGAATTGAATCAATATATGCAAATTAAAAGTGTTAAAATTTTATGGGATCCATACTATTTATGTACGCGAATATTATACGATATAACGTGTATTAGTAGATTACATGTATAAATTGAAAATATCAATAAACTCGTAAACTTTAAACCTGAATGTAGTATTTGATTCCAATACATGCCAAAATGAAAGTGCTAAAATTAGGTAGGAAGATATATACCCGTACTTCTTATAATGTCGAAGAAGATATGTCCAAGTGTTAGTAGAAGATTACCCGTATTACAATATGAGTCTCAAAAATGTTTGCCAAAATAAAACAGATAATGTAATAAAATGAAAATATCAATAATCCCTGCGATATTCATGCCAGAAGACCGCACTTGATTCCAATATATGCCAATATATGTTAAAATATATGCTAATATATACCTATACTACTTATATTCTCGTAGATTAGAAGACCCGTGCATTTGTAGAAGATTACCATCGTACAACGTACACTATATGAGTTTCAGCAATTTTTGCCGCAATAAAACAATGGCATAATAACTGAAAATATCGATAATCCCTGAATCAATAATCCCCGAAAATATCAATAATAATAACGTTTAAACATGAAGACAGTAATTAATATTATCCAGTCAAAAATGCAATGGCAATAAAATTTATTTTATATACATATCTTCATTATTCGAATCGGAAAAGATTTAATAAAAATCATCTAACGCTTAAACACATTGGATTTAATTCCGTTGCTAAGCGACATGATATTATTTCCTCCAAGTAGAATTGCTGGAAAAAATAACGTCTGAATAATGCTATCTCTATGAAAGGTTTGGCGACATTTTCGTCAATTTGGTGACATTTAAAAGAATCGCTAAATTTATCACCTAGCGAGATTGTAGAACTGGCAGTCTCACTTAGCGACAAATTGAATGAACATCATCAATACTCTCCCCCAACTAAACACAATTCATTTCCCTTATTTAGCGCAATTCTATCCTTTCAAGATATTTTTATGGATTTACAAATATTTTTATCACTTTGGTGACATTTTAAATATTCGCTAAATGTGTTACTAAGTAGGACGATTGGACTGACAGACAAATGCTAACGAAACATCATTCCAGTACTCTCTTCAAAAAAATATTCTCTTCTAACAAAACAAAATAAATTTCATTGCTTTGCGTGATGTTTATCAATTTGACGACATTTCCGTCAATTTGACAACGCTTAAGTAAGTTGCCAAGTTAGCCAAATACTGCCAAATTCGTAGCACTGAATATGCAGATTTGAATAAAATATCCTGATCCCGTTTGTATATACTAAATGAAAACATTAAAATTGTATTAGGATATATATTATATATAAGCTTAAACTGTTTGCCAAAATAAAGGAAAGTGATGTAAAAACCGTTCATTCATAAGATATATTTTTAAATCAATTTATTTATTATTTAATTCGAAAAAATAATAATGAACATTAACAAACGCATTTAATTTAATTGCTTTGCCGAGAAACATGATACAAGATAGAATATTCTTCATAAAATTCTAATAATTAAATAACCCTTTTGATTTACTTTTCATTGTTGATTAAAATCTTGTGAAAAATAAACCATGGGGATTGATTTCCATTTAAATTCATGTTTCAAACATTCATGGTTTCAAACATTTCATGCTTTCAGAAAGTGACTAATTAGCTCAAAAATCTTCCACCAAACTCGGAGATAAAATTTTAATTAACTTTTACGTTTAAAACAAACGGTTTCCAACCTTTTATTTTGGAGGAACCAGGGAGTTAGCGGGTATAACGCCTAGGAAAAAATTTCATTTTTCATTAATTTCTCGATAAATTTTGGTCTTAGAATCTCGAAACTTAGATAACATTTAAAGGGGGCTATTTTATGGCTACACATAAAACTTTATTAAATTCGGTTCAGTCGTTCTCCCGTGATGATGAGACGAACGATAGTTTTGTTTTTCACTAATATCTCGAGAACCACTTGTCGTAGAAACTCAAAACATGGACTAAATTTTAAATGGGACTATTTCATGGCTACCTACAAAATTTCATCAAATTCGGTTCAGCCGTTCTCCCGTGATGATGGGACAAACAGACAGACATATATTCAATTTTATTTATATAGATTTGTAACCAACTGATATATTTATAACATTAGTCAAATTTGCAACTAATTAATATACAACCTTATTTATGTTCTATTGATATAAATTTACATAATCTTACATTTCTGTTAATTTATGTGCGTAAAAACTGTTGATTATTACACGACTACTGGTAAAATTAAATAAAGAACAATCAATCAGAGATTAAGAACATTGAAAAATTAGGAATTAACAACTTTCTGTTTTGCTGCACTTTTGCAATTTATGTACCTCCTCATCCAGCGATTTTTGAAATAGCCCCTAGTCATCACTATCCTCTGAACCACATAGTAAAATTATCCCCAATATTAATTTAAACTTAGGCTAAACATGAAACTTGAATTAAGAGAAAAAATAATCAAAATAATTTATAACTTTGAAACTAATAACACTTGTGATAATGTATTAACCATAATTTAAAACAATCAATCGGACTTGGACTTCCTGGCATTCTCATATTAAGAATAAAAAAAACACTTTTTGTCATTAATGAGTAATTGAAAATATGAAAATGTCGTATAATTCATATTGAGGAACATTGAAATTAACTTAATTATCTTCAAAATATTTTGAAGCTCTCTATCTAAATCTAATTTGCATTCTCGGATATCAGCTTTAATAACATTACGGGAAAGGTATAATTTTCCAGTTTTATTACTGAATTTACCAGAAGATTTTACGACGCAATTATGACTAATTAGATGGCATTTTGGGATATCCAAAATAGTCCTTTCGATATCCTGCGGCTCTTCACGAGCTCCCTACAGGAAATACGAGAAACTTGACTTCGAGAATTTAATAAGCTAGAATGTTTATTTTTCTGAGGTATAATTATATTTTCTTTTCCATACGTTCTAACGTTAAATTTGACTTCAAGGGCCGTCGAAGACGAAAAAATAAAAGCAAGTTTCGTTCAAGTTATGATCGAATTCAAACTAGGAATACTGGATAAAATTATACGAAATATTTTGTCTAGACAGGGTTTTTGAAACATAGATGGTTATTATGTTTCAAAAGTAAGACATACATCTTACTTTAGAAACATAATAACTGACTTGCGTAGCTTTTAAAGCAGCATTCATACTCTAATTTGTTTATTGAAATTAATTTAAAATAGCTGAAATCGGCAAAATATTGCTAAAAATGATAAAGTTTGTCTCTTGATTTTAAATGCTTTTTAACATATTTATAATTTCTTGAATCTTTAGTACTCGCGTAAATTTATAAAAGTTATATCCATTATCCTTACATTTCTGTCAAAAAATTGATAAAAGAACGTATCTTTATTCTGCAAAAAACTCTTTCATCTATATAAAAAAAATTGAAAATCTGTCTGTCTGTCTGTCTGTTTGTCCCATCATCACGAGAGAACGGCTGAACCGAATTTAATGAAATTTTGTGGGTAGCCTAGAAATAGCCCCAATTAAACTTTAGTATGTGTTTTGAGTTTCTACGACCAGTGGTTCTCGAAATATTAGTAAAAAACGAAATTTTCGTTTGTCTCATCATCACGGAAAAACGGATGAATCGAATTTAATTAAATTTTGTAGATAGCCTTGAAATAAATCTCCATAAATTTAGTACAAGTTTCGAGTTTCTAAGAC
This sequence comes from Amaurobius ferox, assembly GCA_951213105.1. Classification (NCBI taxonomy): domain Eukaryota; kingdom Metazoa; phylum Arthropoda; class Arachnida; order Araneae; family Amaurobiidae; genus Amaurobius; species Amaurobius ferox. The sequence goes on along the minus strand of OX578137.1, from coordinate 79,220,173 downwards.
CAGGGGTTGTCAAGATATTAATGAAAAACAGAACTTTTTCCTAGGTCTTTTACTCTCCAACTCCGTAGTTTATCCAAATGGAAAGGATGAAAATCGTTTGTTTAAAACGTCCAAATGAAATAAAACTTTATTTCCGAGTTTGGTGCAGGATTTTTGCATTAATTAGTCACTATTGGAAAACATGAATTGTTTGAAACATGAATTTAAATGGAAAATTCTACATCCATCGCTTATCTTTCACATGATTTTACTCAACGATGAAAAGTATAAAGAAATCAAAATGGCTATTTAATTTCGCATTTTATGAGGAAGATTCTATCTGATATCATGTTGCTCGGCAACGGAAAGAAATTAAATGTGCTGTTAATATTTATTATTATTTTTTCTATTTGAATAATAAATAAATGGATGTAAAAATATATTTTATAAATGAACGGTTTGATTGTTCTTTTAATTATATAAATTGCGAACTGCGTACATCACTTTCATTTCAATAAACACCCAATAAATTTCAATTTCACCCAATAAATTCATTTAGCCGATTGTTGAAGCAGAAAAAGAGTAGAATGGGTGTATCTTCAAATACAATTTTAGTGTTTTCATTTAGTAAATACAAACGGGATCAGGACATTTTATTCTTCAGATCTGCAAATTCAGAGCTACGAATTTTGCGGAATATCTCTAAATAACCTCTAGGTAACTTTTCTTAAACTTTACCAAATCAGCGGAAATGTCTCCAAATTGATAAAAATGACGCAAATCAATGAAATTAAATTTGTTTTTTTAGAAGACACTACGGAAGTGATGCTTCGGTAGCATTTGCCGGTCAGTCCATCCATCCTACTTAGTAACACATTTAACGAATTTTTTTTAATATCACAAAATTGATAAAAATATTTGTAAATGCATAAAAATATCATGGAATCGATAAATTAAAACGCTTATTAAATGAAATTAATTGTATTTTGTTAGGGGATAGTATTGTGATGATGTTTCATCAATTTGTCGCAAAATGGGACTATCAGTTCTACAGTCCCACTCGGCGATAAATTTGGCGATTTTTTAAGTTATCGCTAAATTAACGAAAATGTCGCCAAACCTCCCATAGAGATCGTATTAATCAGACGATATGATTTCCATCAATTTAGTTGAAGCAAATGATATCATGTCGCTTAGCAACGGATCCAATGTGGTACGCGCCATACGATTTTTATTAAAACTTTTCCGATTTGAATAATAAAGATATGTATATAAAATACATTTCATTGACATTACATTTTTGACTGGATAATATCAATTACGGCCTTCAGGTTTAAACATTATTATTATTGATATTTTCGGGGACTGTTGATTCAGGGATTATTGATATTTTCAAGTTATTATGCCATTGTTTTATTATGACAAAAAATGTTTAAACTCATATATTGTACGTTTTACGAATAATCTTTTACAAATGCACGGGTATATCTTCTAATCTACGAGAATATAAGTAGTACAGGTATATTGGCATATATTTTGATATATTTTGGCATATATTGGAATCAATTACGACCTTCTGGTATAAAGATTACGGGGATTAGTGATATTTTCAATTTATTACGTCATCTCTTTTATTTTGGCAAATATTTTTGAAACTCATATTGTAATACGGGTAATCTTCTACTAACACACTCGCATATTTTCTAATCTGCGACAATATAAGTAGTACGGGGTTGCATATATTGATTCAACTCCTTTTTTTTTTGTAAATTTGCTTACACAAGGGGCCAGTATGTTTTATTCTTCAGATCTGCCCGTGAAGATAATTTTGCATAGTGAGAACAGATATTCTTACACTTCTCTTTATGAGCAATATATTTAATATTTTAACAGAATTTGCACATGATTGAGAATTATAAGTTTCTTTATATTATATACTCCGTACGAAGAACGGATATGCTGCTAGTAACTATTATGGACAACTACATTGTAATGACTACTTATTCGTAATGGTAACTACTTATTAATGGCAACTAGTTCGTAATGAATTAATATTATTTAACAAATGTGATGTAATAACTAGAGTCTATGTTCCTGTTCTCTACGTTTACCAATGCCATTTTTTGTAAATATACGCATACTTATTTAAAAACCTATAGTCGTATTCAGTTATAGTTAGAGTTGCCTCATTGGTCTAACATAGAACATTTTATTCTGTAAAAATATTTGTCAGAAAATTATGTTGGAATTATAAAGCAGAATTATCTAATTATCATATCTAATTATCTAATTAGCAGGATTATCTAATTTGACTGTTACATTGTGTTTACAGAGTTTTAGTTAGAATCTAATTCATTCTAGCGTTAAAGCTTTTACTAATATATTTTATACATATATTGTCACCTATAGTAATATGTCTGCTTGTTTGTTCATTCATTTTTGTCGTCCGTAGCGGAAAATCTAATTGTCGTATAGCCTTGAAATTTAGCATCCTTTCATTAATTATAATTTTGATAAAATATTCGTGTATCGCTAATTAATTATATTTACATTAAGACCGGCAGTTACTACGAAGATCAGTAGACATGATGTTTTTGACCGATTTGCGAGGTCATTACCTTTTTGCTGAGGATTTTATGTATTTCTGAAAATGCTGTTTGGAATCAAGGATTGTTTCCTTAAATTCAATGTTTTATCTAATTTGACTGTTACATTGTGTTTACAGAGTTTTAGTTAGAATCTAATTCATTCTAGCGTTAAAGCTTTTACTAATAGTTTGGTGAAAACTAAGGAGTATCAAGATATAAATCATATAATTTATTTTTTTTCAAAGGGTTAAAGAATTTGAATTCTTTTTATTGATACAGAAAATACACATGCGACCAATGATTCTTTAATACATGCATCAGGTCACTAAATTGGTGTTTGCCGCCCCGGTAGTGAAGTGGATAGCGTCTTCGACTGCTGTCATGAAGGGCTCGGGTTCGAATCTCGAATAAGGCATGGATGTCTCTAGAGGATGAAATCAGACTTCCGCCTTCTGGGTCCTGGTCAAAGTGGAGATGCACCCTCTCCGACCTTCGTCAGTGATGCCTTCTTTGAATAAACTTAGATCTCTCGTCTTGTGTGTCGTTCTTTCTTCTTGCATCACTGGTCCTGTTTCAGTTCCACCGAACAGGAGGTCATAAGTAACAACAACACAACAAAATTGGTGTTTTAAAAATATCTAGGCAATCCGAGCTGATGAACTTCCTTCGTAGCAACTGGTTTCTATAGAATGTGAAATATTTGGATATACGGAAATTTTCATATATTATCGAGAATATAGTACTTATTTATGGTAGTAATCCAAAAGGCGAACTTCTTGAGCATCGGATTTCTAACTGGTTGGTTTGTGCAGTATCCCTAACATATTTTATTAAGGAAGAATATGTGCACTGCTTCTGTTTAGTCAAAGACCCGAGGCACCCAAAGGTAGAAGTCTGACTTCTGCCCCAATAAGACATCACAAGATCCATGCCCGCAGGCGGAACTCGAACCAGCAATTGGCAGCCAAGCCATCACGAGGGAACGCCTGCCTCTTTGACCGCTCGGCCACCATATCGGCGGATTTCTAACTTCGCGAATTTAAAAGATATCGTTCTGATATTTTAAATTTGATATTATATTATCTTATAACCCCCTTCTCTTTTCTTCTGCGCTTCGATGTATCTCAACCAGCATCAATCCAATCAAAATACACTTTTTTGCTCAACTCTTCCCATTAGGTACCACGCGAATGGAGCATACTTGCGCTCTAACGTTAGCAGCTTAATATTGTTCCATTCTAACCTCCTCCCTCCTTGTACTACGTAACACAAAAATTATTTACGTCGCGCATGTAGTTTTGATTCATCCTCTAATTTTAGATGTATAGTCAACATCCTACGCGTCCACTATTCGGACGAAACGACGGCGCATCAAGACATGGTGGGTGGAAGACACTTATTTGAAACGTATTGCAACAGTCTTATGGGTGTACTCAGATTTCATGGGTGGATTAGCGACCTATGCACCTGCTCGGTAGGTCCTTAGAAACAAATCCCACGTAGTGTCTGTCCACAGAGCCCTGCGCTTGAGCAGCTGTATAAAAAAAGTCTTTATTTAGCAAGAAAACCTTCTGATTTTTACAGGGAAGTTGGTTTTATGCATTTTACAGTGAAGTCCATGTACTTTATTTTGACAGTACACATATTAAATGCTAAACTTAGTTAACAATATCAGGAGAAGAAAACATTCTGATTTCTACAGAGCATTTGGTTTTATGCTTAAGACAATGAATTTTATTTACGTAATTATGACAGTACATAAAGTAAAATTAAACTTAGGTAACAATAACAGGAGAAGAAATCTTTCTAATTTTTACAGGGAAGTTGGTTTTATGTTTGTACAGTGAGGCCCATATACGTAATTTTGACAGTACATATTTTAAAAACTAAACTTAGTTAACAATAATAGGAAAAGAAAACTTTCTGATTTCTACAGAACAGTTGGATGTATGCTTTTGAGATTGAATCACTTTTATGTATTTTTGACAGTACATATTTAAAAGCTGCACTTAGCTGACAATAACAGGAGAAGAAACACTACATATTTTAAAAGATAAACTTAGCCGACAATAACAGTAGAAGAAAACTTTCCGATTTCTACAGAGCAGTTAGATGTGTGCTTTTAGAGTGAATCACATTTACGTATTTTTGACACTACATATTTTAAAAAGTACACTTAGCTGACAATAACAGAAGAAGAAATCAGTACATATTTTAAAAGATAAACATAGCCAACTATAACAGTAGAAGAAAACTTTGCGATTTCTACAGAGCAGTTGGATGTATGCTTTTTGGAGTGAATCCCATTTAGGTATTTTTGACAGTACATATTTTAAACGCTACACTTAGCTGACAATAACAGGAGAAGAAAACAGTACATATTTTAAAAGATAAACTTAGCCGACAATAACAGTAGAATAAACTTTCTGATTTCTACAGAGCAGTTGGTTTTATGTTTTTTACAGTGAGGCCCATATAGGTATTTTGGACAGTACATATTTCAAAAGCTAATCTTAAAATTGACAATAACAGGAGATAAAACTTTCTGATTTCTACAGAACAGTTAGTTTTATACTTTTACAGTGAATCTCATTTACGTATTTTTGACAGTGCATATTTTGAAAACTAAATTAAAATTAACAGGAGATGAAAACTTTCTGATTTCCACAGAGCAGCTAGTTTTATGCTTTATACAGTGGGGGTCCATGTACGCATTTTTGACAGTACATATTTTAAAAGCTAAACTTAGCTAACATTAAAAGGAGAATAAAACTTCCTGATTCCTACAAAGCAGTTGGTTTTATGCTTCTTAAAGTGACTTTCATTTACATATATTTGACAGTACATATTTTAAAACTAAACTTAGGTAACGATAGCAGAAAAAAAACTTTCTGATTTTTACAGAGCAGTTGCTTTTACACTTTTTACAGTGAATCTCATGTACGTATATTTGATAATACATATTTTAAAAGCTAAATTAAAAAATAATAGGTGAAGGAAACTTGCTGATTTCTAAAGAGCAGTTGGTTTTATGCTTTTTACAGTGAGGTCCATATGCGTATTTTTGACAGTACATATTTTAAAAGCTAAACTTAGCTGACAATAACAGGAGACGAAAACTTTCTGATTTCTACAGAAGAGTTGGATTTATGTGTTTTACAGTGAATCTCATTTACGTATTTTTAACAGTACACATTTTAAAACCTAAACTTAGGCGACAATAACAGGAGATGAAAACATTCAGATTTCTACAGAGCAGTTGGTTTTATGCGTTTTACAATAAGGTTCATGTACTTAATTTTGATAGTAAAATATAAACTTAGCTAACAGTAAACGGAGATGCTAAACAATTTTGGCAGTAAAAGCTAAACTTAGTTAACAGTAAAAGGAGAAGCTAAACTATTTTGATAGTAAAAGCTAAACTTAGCTAACAGTAAAAGGAGAAGAAAACTTTCTGATTTCTACGGAGCAGTTGATTTTATGCTTCTTATAGTGAATTTCATGTACGTACATTTTACATTACATATTTTAATAGCTAGACTTAAATAACAATAACAGGAGAAGAACATTCTCTGATTTCTACAGAATGGTTCGTTTTATGCTTTTTACAGTGAATCTCATGTACGTATTTTTTACAGTACACATTTTAAAAGCTAAGCTTACTCTACAATAACAGGAGAAGAAATGCCTCCTGATCTGGCATTAGATACAATGAAACTCCTTGATACCAATTTTGTCCTCAAAACCTGTCAGATGTAGCAAAAAATTCAAACTCAAATTCAACGTTGCAGAATAATAAGAGACATCCGATGTGGCCAGCATGTGGCTATAACGACTGACACAAATTCAATTTATTTTTATTTCTTCCGTAATTGAGTTGAATTGCAGAAAATAACACACGCATTTGAAATGACACTGAATTGGCAGTTTTATTTCAATTTTCATTTTCATTTGGCGACTGAACGTATTCTCAAAAATTAGAAAAACTATAATATCTTGAGTCCGGTCTTAGAGTTAACCTAGAGTAGAGACGGTCCGTCCTAGAGTTAAAATACTTTGGTTGTATTATTTTCGTCATCAAAAATTAAGTGTAAAACAAGCATTTATACACCTGATTACACACAGTCTGTTATTATTTTGATGAATTTTGCAGGTCATTTTGCAATAAAGGCAAGTTCTTTTACCCGAATCATACCAAAATCTAATCTGCACTATGGTAACCGTAAAGTGACGTATAAATGAAATCTGGTTAAGAAGTTTTTGAGTTAGAATGAATACATGCATTGCACAGACGCACACACACGCACGGACAGACACACACACATATACACAAACGCACATACAAGCACACATAGAGACACACACACACAGACTTGACGCTAAAAATAGTTATACGTCTTCTAGAGATTTCAAAACGTGTCGATCCGTCAAAAGCTACAGTTGTGATTTTTGGTATGATTCCAATACTTCCCCTGTATTGCTGGAAATGTAACAGTAATCCAACGTATGAAATGATAAGATTACAGAGCAAGATATAGCCTAGAAAGACCCCAACATAATTCAAGATTCTAATATACGAAGTGGATTCTTCCATAATTTCCATTAGTAACCTAATTGGTCATAATTACGCCGAAGAAACATCTCTCTTTTACTGGAGATTAAATAGGATAATTCAATAAGTATGGGAAATATACTTAAAACCCGATATCTGATAAAGCAAATTACATTAGATGGAAGGGAGAAAATGCAACTAAAGAAAATGCCTGGGTTCAAAATCCCAAGGAAGAAAACACTTCTTCGAATTTACGCTTTAAATTGTAGGTTAATTATAATTATACTCCTTTGTTATACTTAATTACTTCTGATTAAATTTCCAAGGAAACATAAGTAAATACCCAGCAAATATTTTATTGTTCAGATATTATTGGATGTGGTAATTGCTACAGGCATATGATTGCCGGAGTTTTCGTACAACAAACCATGATTTTAATAATAGTGTGACATCAAATGGAATGCATACAATACAAGCATGGAAAAATGCGTGACATCAAATGGAATGTAATAGTGTGGCATGCAATAGAAGCATGAAACAGTGTGTGACAACAAATGGTATGTAATAGTGTGATATGCTATAGATGCAAGAGAAACGTGTGTGACATCAAATGGAATGTAATAATGTGGCATGCAATAGGAGCTTGGAAAAATGTGTGACATGCATTGGAATGTAATAGTGTGGCATGCAATGGAAGTATGGAAAAATATGTGACATGCATTGGAATGTAATAGTTTGGCATGCAATGGAAGTACATGCAATGGTAAAAGTCATAGTAGTTAAATAGGCTATAATTAAATTCCGCAGTGGGAATTAGTTTTACAAGCTTCCTATCGAGGGTAATCTGAAAAAATTCTCAATTACAATTAAGTAAATTATATAGCGTTGCGCAATTAATGTAAAGTGTGAAGTTGTACAAGGAAGTTGATTTGTACAGGGCCTGATTCTCAAAAGGGCACCTGCTTCCATTTAAAACATTTAAAGGACCCCTAAATTAAACCCCGACTTACACTTTCTTGTTTTGGTTGCCTGATCTCAAATTTGGATTGCATTTTTAAAATATTAAATATTAAACTGTTAGCGAAAAAATCGACATGACCGTTAATACTCAAATAATAGTAGTTTATTTAGTAACTGTTGTGCCATTTTTAAAACTGTCCTTAAGTTAATACTTAGGACAGTTAATACTTGTCATTAAGTTAATACCTAGATAATTTAAATTAATTATAAAAATAAACTAAGACCACCAGAGATCAAATTAGAATATAGCCCATAATTTAGATTATTATGGTCTACTCATTTAGGTATTTTACTTGTCAAGAAAATATGCTCCTAATTTAATTTGATCATGCTAAATACGTTATGAGGTAACGTTTGCCTTTTTAATTAATTTCCATGATGATTTGTTCATTCAGGAAGAATACAATGCATGAGAATCCTAGCTCAGTAGTGAATTTATTAGGTGTGGAAGGTTAATACAGGGCACCTTTTATACTGGATGATATATTCGCTGGAGATCGCAGTGAACTGCATGATCGCTACTGGCTGAGTCCATATAGCTTGGGAGAACATAATTTACCAATAAACGCGATCGCTAGATCACCCGTTAGCTGATGCAAACTTGCAACGATAAAGATGATGACTATAACAAGGGGTCTATTTAGTTATTAAAATGTTGTAACTTATGACATATCGCAAAATAAAAACGTTCATTAAATACAGCTTACAAGGTTATCAACTGATTTCAAGAACTAAAGGGGATTTCTTCGTCAACAGACATGAGATAGAGCGCTAGTATCAACAAAGGCAAGAATGCGCCTGTAAAAATATTGTAATATCACGTGACCTTTGAAAGTTGCCATCCAAATTTTTGCAAAAGGAAGTCTATCAAATAATTTTAGGAATATTAGTGAATGACAGATGAATTTATTTACTTTAGATAATGATGTCTTTGCATTTTTCAACAGCAAACATCATATGCCCGAGAGAATTTCGAAGCATAACTCCGATTATTTGCATTATAATCTTAGGTTTTTAAAATGTAATATGATTTAATAATTGCAATCAAATATTTCATTGTGTTATATTTTTAAAGTACAGATTTGGTCACATAAAAATTTTAATTTATCACGAGAAACCTAAAACGCAAAGTTATATTTCTTTAACTGCTGCAAACAACTTTATGAATTAACTACTTAACTACTGAAAAATTAACATACACGCAAAACCCAAATTCTATAAATTTTCTAAGATTTGGTTATTTCAAAAATAGTTAATGAGAAACACACACACACACACATATATATATATATTAAATCATAAAATTATTTCTTCAGAATAATAACTTCATTATTTAAAAAATGAAATATATATTTTCTTCTCTATTTAATATCGATCATAAGACATGATAAAAAATATTATGTAGTAATAATCAAAATCTATAAATATTCAAAATTTCAGATTTTGTTGTTTCAGAAAAAATTAAAAAGAAATATATTTACATATATATAGTTCTGATCATCAGTTGATATACACCCTGTACACACACACACACACACACATATATATATATATATATATATATATATATATATATATATATATATATATATATATATATATATATATATATATATATATATATATATATATATATATATATATATATATATATATATATATATACAGGGTGTATATCAACTGATGGTTAGAACTGTAAGGGGTTATAGAACTCATCAAAACAAACAACTTTCACAATACAATACAATGTTGGGTCGGAAGGCAACCGGCGAGCCGCGAGAGGGCGCTTTCTCTGGGAGTGGATGAAATGTCGCGTCAAAATGGAGTGAAGGAAACGAATACGGTAAGACGAATAATGGAAATTTATTGACAAAATGTTTAGAATAAATGCTCAAATGAGCGACCACCATCTGCGAAATAGGAGTAATAGCGGCGACGGGGTGAATCGCGTACACTTTGGAAGACTCCTGGCATTTCACGAACGTCTGCAGCTCCGACGCTAATTCCTCAATTAGACGACAATGTTGTCTAGTGACTCGATGGGAGTCTCGTAAACGGCGACTTTTAGTTGTCCCCAGGGAAAAAATCAAGACAGGACAGATCAGGAAATCTGGGAGGCCACTCGACGGAATCCCCACGACCAACCCATCTGTTCGGAAAGGCAATGGCCAGGTAGTTTCACACCATCCTGGTGTAATATGCTGGTGCTCCGTCGTGTTGGAACCACATAATCACTCAATGATTTGCTGGTACAACAGGTAGTAAATCTGGCAGCACCTGCTGGAGGAAGGTGAGGTACTTCTGTCGGACTAGGCGGTCTGGTATCAGATACGTGCCAATTAATTTGTTGTGGATAATCCTTGTCCACACATTCAAGGAGAACCTTTGCTGGTGGCATCTGGAACGTGTAGCATGCGGATTTACTGTGTTCTCCTTTTTGACGCGACGTTTCATGCACTCCAGAGAAAGCGTCCCCTTGCAGTTCGCCGGTTGCTTTCCGACCCCACATTGTATTGTGAAAGTTGTATGATTCGGTGACTTCTATAATCCCTATAATATATCACACGCACATATATATATATATATATATATATATATATATATATATATATATATATATATATATATATATATATATATATATATATATATATATATATATATATATATATATATATATATATAAGTCAATATTGCTACAAAACGTTGGACCTTATCTGCGTATAATATCAAGACGATAGGCGCAAAGCTGCTCTATAATGCCCTGTATAATATAAATGTCATAAAGAACGATATATGAAAAATAGCCAAGCGGGAAAGACGTAATGGCCTAGGGGGATTGTGACCCCTAGTTTCCGATTATAGTCGACTTTTACTCTTAAGAAAACATTCCCAGAGACGATAGATACGTGAGGCCTTATTTCCATATAACATCAAAGCAAATGACCTACTCCATAAGAATAAACAAGGGCCAAGTGGACACATAAAGCAAAAGATCTACTTAAAAATGGTAAAAATCGAATAACTTGAAACCCCTGTACGTCAATGCCTTTAACGTGTCGTACTAGTTATAACAAGAAGAAAAGGGGAAGAATCACAAGTTGGATTTAAAAGCTTTGCCAATTTTTTATAAATTGGAGCTGTTGCCAAAATCACCTCGAAATGCACCGTTCACGTTGTTGTGAATAGTATTATAATAATGTTTGATAAAGCCAATGGTATAGTTCTGCTTCATTGCTTCCATGATAAAGATTTTATCACTCATGATACGGTCGCATTTATAAGTATGCATTCTGTCATTACGTATAAAATGATTCATAACGACATTGCGGAATATGGAGTAACTCAAATTCGATTTCCAGATGATGATATAATTGATTTTAATGTCGAATTGCTTTCGCTTGTCGATCATTCTTGTATGTAATGATTCGTTTGCAGTGAAGTTAATACAAATATCGATGTAATTAATCTTGTTTTTTGAAGCTCATTATTCTCGATTAATTCTAAATTGGTTGGATAAAATCCGAAGTTGAAGTTGATGCTGTTTTTAAATTGCTCTATGAGGACGTCATCGACAAATTTGAACTATGACATTTCATTCAATACATGTGTTTCTTCTTCGTATTTATTAAGGTGTAAAGATCTGCTAACATTGAGGAGCATCCTCCTCCTATGGGAATACCCCTCTTTTGTTGATAGCAATTTATACCATTATATAATACATTATAGTAAAGTACAATGTTCAAGATAGCTTTAAATTTATGGAATGCGATATATTTATGCATTTTGTAGTTTTTATGTATTTCAACCATAATATCGTATAGGTCTTCCAGTTTAATGTTGTTGATTAGATAGCAAAGTACCTCGGTCTATATATAATAATTAATATAATATATTAATTATTTAAAAAATTAAAGACATTATATTTTCTTCTCTATTTAATATCTTAAGACATAATAAAAAATATTATGAATCATACAAAGAGTAAAATATCGAATGGAAAATCAGATGATCAGTTTGTAATTTAGAGAACCTAATATACACGAACTGCTTCCGTCATCATTGTCATTAGCTTCCTAATTGGTTATTATTACTTCGAAAAAAATTGCTACTCCCACTCATAGTATCGAATGATTAAAGGAGCAAATTCAATAAGCATACGAAATATAGTTAAAACCCAAGTCCTGATGATAGAAATTAGATTACAAAAAGAGCAGAAAAGTAAACAGAAATTGCAATTAAAAAAAAATCTTACATTGAAGCCCTGATTGAAACCTGGGAAACAGTGTGGTTTTTTTTTATGCTTTAAATATTAGGTTAATGATGATTAGGTTTCCTTTGTTGATTCTTAATTGCCTCTAATTCAACTTTTGGAGAAACAAAACGAGCCGGTGAAATTGATTTTGTTTTCTATGATATCATTGGTTGTGGTAGTGAACTATGAAGTACGCCGGCGATTGCAACAAAAGAAAAGGTTTTCCAAATCAATGGCTAATATTACTTTTTAAATTCTATAATTTAATTCGCATTATCAAATTATACAATGAATGTAGCATGGAATTGATTTAAATAATTAATGTTCTTTTTATAGATTGTAAGTTTGATTAATACACTGGTAATTTTATTGTTTTGATTGAAATGTAATTTATTTTAAAAATGTTTCTTTGGAATTAAATTTCACATATGAATAATTTTCAATATAAATATACAATTATAAATAGAATTTAAATTGTAAAGAATCAGAGCAAGAATAAACAATGCTGTAAACAAAATAAATCATATTGTTCCGCAGTTGAATAATATATTCATTTTGCAAGTCCTATTATTTTCCCTATATACATAGCATTAAATGTAGAGAAAGTATTGTGACGGTGTCGAAAATTTAAATTCGAGTTTTCGACGAAAGAGCATGTTTTAAATATCCTTGAACTCGAATGTCTTTAAAGTCATGTCTGTGTATTGCATATGTATGCAAATTGGTGTGCATTTATGTTAGTCTCTGTGTATGTCATTGTGTATATACTATCTTCCAAATGTTAAGCAGACGACAGTAAAACATACATTAGTCAAGAGGATCTAATTTGATTGATTCCGATATTTACAAAATTATAGTCAATTGAGTAATATTTTTTCATGAGTATAATAATAAAATTAGAGGCAATATAACTGTAATTTTCAGTTTTAAGTGTTTACTTCACACTTAATAGTGTCGATAAAAAACGCTTTATATACTATGGGAACAAACCAAACAAGCTTTAATATAAGTATTTTCCTAACTCATGATAAAAAACTTCCGAACGAAGTTTCATGTCTTCAATTAGGCGATCCAGCATAGCAGAGAGCAATAACTGACATTTCTGTAGAAGCAGCTGCCTTTTCTGTAGAAGCGATTTCAGCTCTTGGAGAGTAGTTGAATTGAATAGACGAGAAGAAGGGCATGCTAAAGATTTTAGATCGGATTGAGGTCAGGAGAATACTTTGATCACTTCATACGAGTAATAACTTCGCTCTCAATGAACTCGTTCACTAGCATTTCTCAGTGTGAACGAACCTCAAAGTCCATCATGAAGGAATATGAACCCATTGCTGCAGCATACAATCTCATGAAGTTTGCAAGGACTTAATCGCGATGCAGGTTCTCTGTCACAGTGCCGTCTGTGGACACGAGCAGATGGGTACGATATCGCAAAGTCAATCCACTCCGTACCACCACACTTCCACGACTAAATTCGTGATGTTTAATGATGTCATTGAGCTGGTTGCGTGTTTCTCCTTCTCTTCAGACCTTTCTTTCCAGACACGTTTATTTTCTGAATCTAGGGCAAATCGTGATTCATCCGTAAATTAGGCCATTGCGCTTCTGTCTAAGTCGCATAATGACTATATTTTAATCATCTTCCTAGCACTTCAAAAGATACAAATCTGTGGTACTCCAGCATAGAGTCCTTTAGCCTCCGCCTTACAGTACTGACGCATATAAACGTGCCTATTGTTGTAGCCGTCGAACGGAGAGCTGGTGCGCTCTGGGATTGCGTTTCGGTAATAATGCGATCTACTAGTCATTAGAGGATGTTGCACCCATAGAAAAACCTGTAAAATGTTTCCTTATAACTGTACCAGTTATTTATTTCTGCTATATCTTCATAAATGATACAGTTTGAGGAATTCACTAGAGATTTTTCAGACGTCGAGTTTAAAACAAGACATTATGCAGCTTTTGTACAGCTTCTTTAAATGTTCCTTTATATGTATGTATGATTTAGCAGTTGCAATTGCATGCAGAAAGTTTGGCTGTGATGTGCAATTAAATCGCACATTTTTGCTGTATATTTTAATTTCTGAGTTCAAAGATCCCATTGAACGTGAATAAACTTAGACCAGTACATCTAAATCCGACCTTGTATCTCTGTAGATATCTTGTATCAAAACATAGAGTTCGGATGTGTTCAAAGCTTTTCCTTCTCTCAATTTCACACTGGTGTTCACTCGAAGTTTTAAACACTAGAATGCAAAATAAACTGTGCATAGAATGTGATAAAGTTTGCAAGAGAGAAAATAAAGAGAGCAAAGTGTCTCGGTCTCAGGATAAAATGTAGTAAAGTCAGTTTTCCCTCTTGTAACAGAGAAACTTAGTTGGTAAATCACTTACCTTGAGATTCAGAGGTTCTAGTTTTCAATTTTTGATTAGCTGATCTTTAAGAGCAATTAATATAAAACATTTTTAAATTATTTATATTTTTTATCAATTTAAAGATAATAAATTTCAAAAAGAAATTCTAGTAATTTATTTCAGATTCGGAGTAGAATCATATGCAGTCTAATTGCAAAACAAGAGGCCCAAATTTAATCGCCGGTGCAAGCCGATTTCAGTGGTTAAAATTAAGAGTATTCTACACCTAACACAAACATAGCTGTCAGGAGGAGGTTGGATCTGTTCATCGTGGCTGTACTTAGAAATATTATGTATATAAGGCAATTTTAGTAATTTTTACAGGTACAGTATGATATGCAATGTGCCTGGGTGTATTCAGAGATACTAGTTTGATCCACAGCTCTGGACAATTTTTTCTTCAGTGTCTAAAATTAAGTTTGATTTCTGGAAACAGTCACCATCAGAGCATTCATTCATTTTACATATTTATTTGATGTATTGAAGAAATTGCTCATTTTCACACCTTTTCATAATTACTCTAGAGGTTAAACCCATTCATAAAATGATCCAAATACTGCAATCTAAAATCCTTTTCCAAAAAAATTCCAAAGTAATTCAAGAAATATAAAACTGGGCTCCATTAGAAATTTCTTCACTTTGATAGAACCCAATTTATCATAATCATGCCACATGTACTTCCCTTTTAAGTCGGTGGATTCTACGAGGAAATTAGATAAGTGCAGAAAATAAAAATTCTACTCAGAACTAGAAATTGAATTAGGTTTGTGAAAGTGATGCAATAAAGGGTCTTTCCACTACATTATGCCAATCGTAAATATTTTAGCTCTAAGAGTTTATATCTCTTCGTGTAGTTACCGTAAGTAAATGACATATCGCATGTATGAATATTGTTAGAAAATTGAGTTAATGAACAGAAGATGCAATTATTCTGTATATAATTTTGGTGAGGTGTTTCGTATGTGCCGAGACAGAGAAAGCTAGAATGACTTACATGATGGGAAAAATATAATTTAAAAGTACAATTAACGCTTTATTACAGTCTTCGGTGATATATATATATATATATATATATATATATATATATATGAAAAGTCAATATCTTTGTCCATCTGTCCGTGTGTCTGTCTTGCTTCACCACGAATTCGGTGACATGTTTGGCAATAAATTTGCTGACCTAGATGATAATTCAATAATATCGATTATCAACATCGAGGAAAATTTCTCAACGTGTTCAAATTTGCTAAACACCTAGACACGGGGAACAGAACAAAATGAATCTAAATTCACTTTCAATTTTAAAATATGCTCAATACGTTTCTTTTTACAACAACAAAATCTGATCTTATTAGGATCGAAAGTAGGCCATCAATTCATAATATCAAGATAACAAATAAACCATTTTATAGCTGATTAAAACAAAAATGGAATTTTAGATGATTGTATTTTAGTAAATACACGAATTAAATAATTACTTATTTTTAAAATATTTGTGATTTTTTGAATAAAATTTATTATTGGTCTTAGTCTTTACTGGTGCTGTGTTCACTTCCATCATTGCGTCTTTTTACTAGCAATAAATCAGCTTCATTCACATCCCTTTGTTATTCCAACAGCAACAGTCTCAAAAAATAGTCCAAATTTCCGTTATTAGTAATGCTGCAATGGTTGTTTTCTTACTCATCGCTATAGTTATCGATTGCTACTTATTGTGTTTTTCAATTTGATAAATGGTTACATCACCGACTAAGAATTGAAATTCTGTAGTATATATATATATATATATATATATATATATATATATATAAATTTAAATTTTTAATCGAAAACTATGCATAAACTACGGTAAGTACAAAAAATCCCACCTCTAGCATATCTGTTACAAATAAGTAACTATAGACCAAGACTAAGGAGGATAAAAATAGAAGGTAACTTATCACTATAATGGAAAGGGGGTGAGGGAAAGATGAGTATACAAAAATCATAGTTAAAAAGGTATATATATATATATATATATATATATATATATATATATATATATATATATATATATATATATAAAATAAAAAAGCAAGCACGGCAAAAATGAGAAAAGGCAATAATAAATTGCTCAAGATTGTAGATCAAGACATGGAGAACAATCAACTGAAACTACACAAAAAACAACGATTGGTTCGAAATTGCATTCTCGTCAGGACAGCCATGTAATTCGAATTAAAACCGATGGAATAGCCAATTTCTGACAATGGCAATAATATTAACCTATGGACACCATTGGAACTCTCTGCTGGCTAGTGAAAGGACAAATAATAAAAACCAAGTGAATTATAAACCAAATATATAAAATCCGAATTATTAACTCACAGGCACAGTCACCACGTGGGAGTCTACATGTTCGCAAGGGGGACATTCGACACAGCATTTTACATCTCTTCGTCAAAGACAAGGGACACCGGAATGAATACACATGAACGAAAAATAATGTGTATCAAGACTTTCAAAAATAGTAAGCAGTATAGGACTCAGGACAAGTGGAAAGTAGTTTTTCAAAAATAATAAGCAGTATCAGACTCAGGACTAATGGTAAGTAGGTGATAAGAACGGGTAAAAATCACAGAAAAGAGTTATCCAATCAAGGATAAATAATGTATTTGTAAAAGTATTACGTGTTGTAAGTGAAATTATTAATAACATTATTCACAAATACTTCCGGATAGTGGTAATTTTGACAAATACGTTTAAGATTATTGATGTGGAGTAAGTTAAACTGAGGATCAGAAAGTCGATGTATTCGAAATAGCTGGTTTAAAATGATGTTTCTAAACAATTGAATATAAGTACAAGATCGATATGGCAGCTGCTCAATAATAGTGAAGTTATAAGAATCTTTTTTATCATATAGATTGGTAATAACATGATTATTGAGGGTATCTAAATTTAGATCTAAATAATTTACAGTTTGACTAACACTAGGCTCATTAGGAATTAATTCTAGGTTAGAGGGATAAAAATCAATATTAATGGGACAGGAATCATCAATGATAATACAAATTAAGTCGTCAACATATCGATATATAATATATCGATTAGAGTTAAAATGACTTTCATAATAATAATAAATTTATAAGTTAGCTCGAATACTACTACTACAGCTCCCTTGAGGTACACCAGATATTTGTAAATATATGGTATCACCTTGGATAATGTAATTGTTGTATAACACAAAGTGCAATAGCATTGGAAAGATTTTGACATTAAAGAGAACATTATTGGAAGATTGATAATCATGATAAAGGGAGATAATAACTTCATATAAATCTTTAATATTAATATTATTAAATAGGTCTTTAAAATCAAAGATATGGAATCCAAGAATATGTGGAAGCTTGCTAAGGTGATTAACTAAATCAAAAATATTGTTCAATGTGAAATAGCCTGAATTCTTAAATTTAAGAGATTCATTAATTCTATTTAAACAGTTTAGGAAGTACTTACTAGCTGTAGTGGTAAAGGTATTATGTTCACAGGTGACCGTTATAAACCGAGAGGTGATATGTGGAATTTAGGAACCAAAGTAACATATGGAAATTTATAAAACTTACAATTAATATTTAATTGTGTATATAATTTTATCATTTTAGTTCTGATTTTGATAGATTGATTATTAATGGGTTTAAAAATATGATTATTTTTTAAGTAATTCTGTAACAGAGAAACTTAATATTTTTTACAAATCATGGCATAATTATTAGAAGCTTTATCTACAAGTTATGACAAAATGTTGTTGTAGTACTTTAATAGCAGAAACGAGTTGTTTATAAAGATAACTAGGCCTCGTAAATTTAATATTTATAATAACATTTTTAAGAAGATGTAAGGTAGTATACTTCCATAGATGGAATGCTTCAATAGGAATGGAATTTGAACAAGCCTGTAAGTATATAAATTTATCAAAATCAAAAGCTAAAAAAAAAAGCTAAAGACTGAAGATATATATATATATATATATATATATATATATATATATATATATATATATATATATATATATATATATATATATATATATATATATATATATATATATATATATATATATATATATATATATATATATATATATATATATATATATATATATATATATATATATATATATATATATATGTATATATATATATATGTATATATATGTATATATATATATGTATATATATATGTATATATATATATATATATATATATATATATATTGAATAAATGGGGGATTTTCTTAGGAAAACAACGAGGTCGGTTGAAAAATAGTTCCTCATAGAAGAGATAAAAATAGCTTAAACAATCATACTTATCCCATAGTCCTCACTGTTAAAAATGAGTATTCAAAAAGAGTAGAATGTACTCAATTTCGAGTAATTTGCATGCTCCGAGTAACCATATTTCAACCTTGAAAAACGCATATACTCAATTTTTAATATATCAAAGAATTAAATTTTAAACATATTTAGGTTCAAATTGTAAATACTATGTACTCATTTATGAGTATGGGAGAATCAATCTTAAGAATATTTGTAAATACTATGTACTCATTTTTGAGTATATGGGAGATTCAATTATATTTTTATTTTTCAATTATATTTTTAAACTGTAAATAAATGACGGATGACAAACAGCGCATATGCATAAGACAAGCAATGCTTTTTGCGTGGCCGTATTCTACCGCCACATTAGAGAAAAAACACATGACTGCATAGTACCGCACACGAAATATATACATCCGCCATCGTAATTCTTATGATATAGTTCTTTAATGTCGAAGCTATAACTTTTATTCGTCGAAATATTTGGACAAAAAATTTCAGAATTGTAATTGCATATTTACTACACCATTTTTAATGAAATCAAAATGAAATAATGCGTTTTAACTTTCCTTATATACATAATGTATAAGGAAAGTATTGTGACGGGGTCGAAAATTCGAATTCGAGTTTTCGATGGGAGAGCACGTTTCAAGCATCCGTGATCACGAATCAAACATTTTTGAAGTGATGTCTGTGTGTATGTGCGTGTGTGTGTGTGAAAGTATGTGTGTGTGCGTGTGTGTGTGTGTCAGTGAGTCTGTGGAGACGATAACTGACGAACGAATGGACCGATGCGAACAAAATTTGGTACAAAAATCACAATCCGTAAACACTAGAAGCCTATTGTTCTTATACACAATCGAATGCTCAGAATCCCCCCTAAATCTTCGAATGAAATTTTGAAAATATCGTCAAAAAATCAAAACCGCTAATAAAGTTACGCAAATAGACATTCCTTATGTAATTTTTCATTAGAAAACGATTGGCATAAACTTTAGAACGCTAGCATGAACCGGTCTCGAGATATTGTACATTTAAAAAAAAATATCAAAAAGTCATATAAAATAAAAAAAATATATATTTCCTATTGAGAAACATGTTCACTTTTCATATGTAATACCATGCGATAAATTAGTTGACATCATTCTCGTGGATCTAGCTCGTTCCATTCATGAAAAAAGATACTTTAAGTAATATTTTGTATTTGAACGCCAATAGTCATTTATCTGCTGTAAGAATAACTTATTTCTTCGTCCATAACGCTTGGCGAGATTTTGGCGACGAATTTGACGGAATGTCGCCAACTTGGCGACTTTTTGACATGTTGCCAAATTAAAGAAAATCTCGCCAAATGGATAAAAATGACACTAAATCAATGAAAATGACGACTCATTGTCGAAAATTCAATATCTTGGAAAAAATATTACTATCTACTATAGGAAAAACATATTTTGTTTACTGTGAAAGTAGTAAATTCATTACATTATATAAGGAAAGTCATGTGTTGCCCACATCAGATTTTTTATTGTAGTACTCATGTTCAAGCAAGTGCGGCTACTTATATTTCAGTATGTCACCTACTCGTTTATGGTACTATTGTACTCAAATGAAAACGAGTACGTTAAAGTCTTCGTTTTTAAGTACTTTAATGTTTACAGTGCTTGGATAATTATGTCAAATGCAAAGTATATGTTTTTTTCTCAAACTCGTAGAAAATTTCAATTGTGTTATGATTATTGTGATTTATTTTGCTGAAAATCGTTTCCATCTTTTAACTTATAAACACTCTTTAATTTACAAATAAATAAAATATATGAAAACATTTTATTCTAATCTAAATTAATATTCACTGCTATATAAACTTTGCAATTGCATAGGAGGGTAATGTAATCTTGGTTTAAATGAGAATAAATATTTGTTTAATTCCAGGTTTAAGATAGAAGTGTACAAACTGGTAGATTAACTATAAATATTTTCTATTTAAGTGGGTTATGTTGTATGTTAAATACTATACATATAATTTAAAATCTGATGTGGGCAGCACATGACTTTCCTTATATACTGCAATGAATTTACTACTTGTATAGTTAAAAAAATTTTATTCTTATAGTAGATACTTATATTCTTTCTAAGATATTGGATTTTCTTCAATTAGTCGTCATTTTCATTGATTTAGCGTCATTTTTATTCATTTGGCGAGATTTTTGTTAATTTGGCAACATTTAAAAAAGTCGCCAAGTTGGCGACATTCCACAAAACTCTCGTCAAACGTTATGGACGAAGAAATAAGTTATTTTTACAACAGATAAATGACAATTAGCGTTCAAATACAAAAGTATTACCCAAACTAGATTTTTTCATGAATGGAATGAGCAAGATCCACGAGAATGATGTCACCAAATTTATCGCATGGTATTACATATGAAAAGTGAACATGTTTCTCAATAGGAAATATGTTTTTTTTTATTTTTTATGACTTTGTGATAATTTTTTTTGAAAAATATGCAATATCTCGAGAACGGTTCATGTTAGCGTTCTAAAATTTATATCAATCGTTTTCTAATGAAAAATTACATAAGAAAAGACTATTCGCGTAACTTTATTAGCGGTTTTAATTTCTTGGCGATTTTTTGAAAATTTCACTCGAAAATTTAGGAGGGTTCTGAACATTCGATTGCATATAAAAACAATAGGCTTCCTGTGTTCACGGATTGTGATTTTTGTACCAAATTTCGTTCGAATCGGTCCATTCGTTCGTCAGTTATCGTCTCCACAGACTCACTGACATACACACACACACACACACACACACACAGACATCACTTTAAAAATGTTTGATTCGTGATCAGGGATGCTCGAAACGTGCTCTCCCGTCGAAAACTCGAATTCGAATTTTCGACCCTTTCACAATACTTTCCTTATACATTATGTATATAAGGAAAGTAAAAATTGTGGAACAGCCATTTAACTGCTGTATGCAGTATGTAAACTATATTTCGTTTTATTGACGAATTGAGGTTTATCTTCTCAAATACCAAATAACATTTTCTTGTCAACAACTTAGTTCCGCTTCTAAATGCCACAAAACAGAGATAATTGAAATAACAATTTTAGATTAAATATCTCAGATCCGAAAAACAGGCATTTTTAAAACTGCGTTTTCTAAATCCGTAATATATCTTTGGAGACAGCAAATATATGCTATGTATGACATACTTATCTTTTTGCCTGACAAAATGCAAGCTATCGCAAGTGTTTCATAAGAATATGTAAACAAAAGTTTCAATATCCAGTTGTTAAAATAGTATTTCTGCACTAGAAACGCTAGAATGGACTGCTGCGTATATCAATATTTTGTTAATTTTATATCTTACATTTATAATTATTAGGACTCAAATGAAGTGTGCACAAAAACTAAAATTTAGATATATCTAAAATTTGGATTTTTCTGGCATTAATTGGATATATATTATTTTACCTATTATTGCTTTGCCCAGTAAATTTACGTACATTTTGTGCTATAAATTGACTGCCATACATTTTATTTAAATTAAAACTGACATACAAATTCAAATAAATCAGTTCTTATTTCTTTGTTATTAAAGTCAAGCAAATGAAGATTTGTATTATTAAATCAGAATTTAAGAAATAAATATACATGAACCAAAATAAAAAGTTATTAAAAGTACGTTTTCATTACAGAGTTTTCTGAAAAGTTTCTCCTTTTTTAGCGTTTTTTACTACTGCATAGCTAATAACTACAATGCTGCAAAATTTCGTATGTACCCAAAATATCGGCGAATGTTATGATATTTACACAAATCGTTAAAACATTCCGAGCTACTTTACCATATGCGAAATTTTACCCGCAGAATAATTGTAGTAAATAGCAAGTATTTTTACTGTCATATGATATATCAATTAGGCCGTGCTGAAGGATGTTAAAAAGCACAAAAGATTTAGAGATGCTGGTATCAGTTGGAAAATGTTCCTATGGAATGTCACACTATACAGTGTAGAAAAGATAAAAATAATGAAAAGTCAAAGGAAAGTTTCGAAAAAATTATTTCAAAATATTTTTAAATTAGTTCTTCGAAATTAAATCAGTTCTTATTTCTTTGTTATTAAAGTCAAGCAAATGAAGATTTGTATTATTAAATCAGAATTTAAGAAATAAATATACATGAAACAAAATAAAAAGTTATTAAAAGTACGTTTTCATTACAGAGTTTTCTGAAAAGTTTCTCCTTTTTTAGCGTTTTTTACTACTGCATAGCTAATAACTACAATGCTGCAAAATTTCGTATGTACCCAAAATATCGGCGAATGTTATGATATTTACACAAATCGTTAAAACATTCCGAGCTACTTTACCATATGCGAAATTTTACCCGCAGAATAATTGTAGTAAATAGCAAGTATTTTTACTGTCATATGATATATCAATTAGGCCGTGCTGAAGGATGTTAAAAAGCACAAAAGATTTAGAGATGCTGGTATCAGTTGGAAAATGTTCCTATGGAATGTCACACTATACAGTGTAGAAAAGATAAAAATAATGAAAAGTCAAAGGAAAGTTTCGAAAAAATTATTTCAAAATATTTTTAAATTAGTTCTTCGAAGTAAACTTAATATCTGACGCAACCCTCAAAATTTACCAAACAAAAATCAATATTTCATCTACATACCTCACTGCACCTGAATTTAACAACAAATATCAGATACATATTTTCGAATATGGCATTAAACTCCAATAGCATTGTAAAAACTAGCTGGCATTTTGAAACACCAAATGCACAAAACATATTAAGACAATTTTTTACGCCGCCAAGAAACTAAAATTAATACTATGCAACAGGATATAAAAGTAAAGTATGTAAACGCATTTATTTGGGAGTGTTGAAAAATTAATGTATTTTTTAGCAATCTCCCACACATCTTTTTATATCATTCATTCCCTTGATATGTTCTAAATTTGAAAATTATTTTCGCTGTAAAAAAGTTGTGTGCAATATTTGTTAACATCTTGTTACTGTTCGTTGAAATATTAGTATTAAATATATATTTCAAATATTGAAGGCCATTAACTGCTTATTCAATATTTATTTATTAATTGTGTTTAATTGTTTTTGAAACGTATTTGGCTTTTGGTTTACGACATTAATATTCTATAATTTTGTAAAACTATCTCGGAATTTAAAATTCCGAATGCACAGAATTTATTAAAATTAAACTTCTACGCAAACAAGAAGCCAAACTGAATCCCAATTTAGAGGATATTAAAATACAATTTCTAATCACACTTAGGTGGTAGTGTTGAAAAATTAATTTCCCATTTACTAATCTCTCACTCAGCTTTTTACATTATTCCCTCGATAAGTCACAAATTTCAAAATTGTTTTCTGTGTACAACAGCTTTACTTGCTTCAACAGCAAAATTATTTTTGTTGTTCTTTGTGAAGCATTTATACTAAAATTTGATTTCAAACATTAAAGGCCATTAGCTACAAATTCAATAAATAACGTTTTTAAAAATATATTTGTCTCTTTTTTATGACATTAAAGTTCTATAATATTTTATAAACTATCTCGATAATTAAAATCTCAAATTCCCAAAATTATTAAAACTTTGATACGGGCAAAAAATCCAAATTAATCCTGTGCAACAAAATATTAAAATACAGTTTGTAATCTCATTTAGATGGGAAAGTGGAAAAATTAATGTAGTTAAATCCCACTCAGCTTTTTTACATTATTCCCTTAATATCCTAAATTTCAAAATTGCTTTTTATGTACAAAACTTTTGCTTACAGTATTTATTAAATTCTTGTTATTGTTCCTAATTAGCACTTAAATTTGAACTCCATTTCAACTATTTAAGTCCATTAACTACTTCTTCAATACATAACGTGTTTAAACTTTTTTTACAGTTATATGGCTGATTTTTTAAGACAATAAATCATAGAGAATGGAAAACTAATGTACTGGGATGATTTATTTTTGAATACTTGTAATATGCTAGCAAACCTCTAGTTATCAAGCTGAAGACAAACAACAAACATCAATGGAAAGGAATCGAAAATAGAAAATCAAATAAATTTAAGCATTAAAGCCTTACACGTGGACAAGCCCTAGACCTAAACAAATGAATTATTCATTTCGATAAAACGCTTCTTCAAGTCCAAGCATTTTATAAAAATGAACACAAAATGCATGTTTCTAATATCAGTGATAGATTATATCTATAAACACTGATAAATTGGACTATATGCATAAAGATTGAAAAATGATAAGAAACAAGAATACCTGAAGAAACACTGCATATCTCTCTCTCTCTCTCTCTCTCTCTCTCTCTGTATATATATATATATATATATAAAGAAATACAATCTCAAAAAGTATGAAATCTCAAGAAAGAGAAAGGCGCAAATTGCCGCACTATCAGAGTCTTGAATTATAAGATTTAAAATGAAAAAAGAAAATATATAGGTGGAATGATTGTGTTTACAGGGTTGCAGAAAGGTCAAGGGGGATTGCGACCTGTGATAAGGCTTTCACACCTCTGTGTTAAAATTGTATATTAAAGTATTGTTTTATTTCTGTGTGATTGAAAGTGTCAATTTCGAAATATAAATGTCTTTTCTACATGTTTTCAATTACATTGACTTTTAAGGGAAGTGAACTCTAAAATCGCAAAAGTGTTTATGTTCCAGAAAAATAGTAATAGTTTTGTATTTTCGCTTCTCAGTCGCTAGTTGGGAACTTGCAGGTTTTGCGCACGCGCGCGTTTGAAAAAGGATTTTGGAAGCAGAGTGGAAGGAGTCGTGGAGAAATGTAGACGTGTGTGTTTGATTCGCGTATGATCGCGAATTTTAAGAAAAGGTGGATTAATTTTGAAAGTGGAAGGATGTGATTAAAATATGTAACATAGTTCGACAAGTTGTGCGTAGAGTCGTTTGGCTCGGTTCAGAGATGAGTCACTCGTGTTTTTAAATGAATCAGCCTGGTAGTAATGGAATAATGAGTCTTGTGAAAAGAGAAAATGGTTCTTTCACTGGTCGGCTTGAATCGCTAATAGGGCTAGAGGGAAAGCTCATTTTACAGCGATTTGTATTTGCCTGACTCCTCCTTGTGTCCTAAGGTACGAATCAACCAATCTCCGTAACCAACCAAGATGTCGAATTCCGCCAGCATGATGTTGTGTAGTCAAGTTTCCCGACCATTATGGATTTTGTTCTGCGCAAGAATCTCGATGAGTTTATGCCGAGAGTCCATCCTGATATCCTTTCCCATGGTACAGAATTGTAAATGTTATATTTAAAAGAGACGAGGTAAAGTTTTATATATATTTAGTCTTCCACCTAACGAATAGAGTGTTAATTGTCAAATCCTCGTGAGTATCAAGTCATTGATGATGTTATATGAAAATGTCGTATATGTTCAAAGTATACAAATGTGATATATAAATGTCAAGTATAATATGAGGAATATTGTGTTTATTTTATGTATCAGAAAATATGTGTATTCTCTTGGTTCCTCTTCCTCCAGGGGTGTTCTTAATGGTCACCCTACCGAGTGTAACTCTGAGTTATTGCGAGAAATGCTTGTACTCCACTGTTTTCGATCAACTGCCTTGTTATTTCATGTTTAATAAATGTGTTTGATTTCAAAACTTTGTCTTCTCTGTCGAGTATACCAAAACGTTCGCGACAGAATTGGTGCCGTTACTTTTCTCGGTGAGTGGGGAAGAGCTGAGAGAATTAAAATTTTTAAAAAATTTTCTTAAGAATTGAAATTTTGAAGGTTAAAAATTACCGTTGTGCTAAAATGAGTGTTTTCTTAAGTAAACAGAGTTCCATGTTCTGTTTTCGGTATTCTCAAAAACGAGTGTTCTTGGAATTTGATATGTGCCATTTGATAAAAAAAATTGATTTGTTTGCATATTTATGTCATTTGATTTGATAAAAACTGGTTTTATTGTAAATACTGTTTAAGAACATTGCAATTGCATATTGTGTTAAACTATACGAGTATATTTGATTGTTATGCAAAATGGCTCCAATTACTAGAAACAAAAAACTAAATGTCGGTAAGATGAGTAAAAATTCAAGTAAAAAAATTAAATTCCTCCTTGAATTTGTCGCTTGATATTGCTACTGAGTCGGATACTGTTAATTCTAAAAGTAAAGTTAAAAATGTTAGCCACAAAGCTAAATCTAATGAGGAAAATATATCAGATAAATCGCCGGTATGTCTGAATTCTTCTTCTGGCACTTTGCCAAATCAAAACAGTGCTTCATCGGTAAATGATAACATGTTAAAATCATTCCATATTTTCACACCTAAGTTCGCACATCATATTCCAAAATTCTCGGGAAATTCAGAGCTTTCGTTGTCACAGTTTTTGGAAAAGTTAAATTTAGTAGCCACTCATGCAAACTGGAGTGAGTGTGACAAATTAGTTTGTTTGAGATTGAATTTAGAGGGGGAAGCAAATAGATTGATTGAAGAGAATCCAAAGCACAGAAATTGTAAAAATTTGCAGGAAATTATTCACATTTTGAAAGATCATTTTGAAGTGACCGAAAATGTCACTAAAAACATAATTTCACTCGTGAACTTTACACAGAGACCAAATGAGTCGGTTAAACAGTTTTCGATGAGAATCGAAGCTGCTTCATTTAAGGTTGTTCCGGAAGATGTAGATTCCGAAAGTGAGAATAAAATCAGGCAAACACTTTTGAAAACTTCATTTATTAATGGTTTATATCCGGAACTAAAAAGATTGGTGGTGTCACAAAACCCTAGAGATTTTTATTCGGCTAGAAAACTTGCAATTCTTGAGGAATCTATTTTAAATGAAAATAATGCTATGTACTTGACTAATCCGGTACTTACAAGAAAAGGTGTTCTCACACCAGAAAAATATGTTCTCACACCAGATCAAAGTGAAAGTATGTCAGATTTAAAAAGAAAAGTGTTAGAACAGGAAAGGGACATTGAATTTCTTAGGGGTAAAATAGAAAAATTTAAGTTTAATTCAGATAAAGTTAACGAAAAGCGTTCACCGCGTCCAAAGTGTGACAAATGTGGTAAATTAGGTCACGTTCAAGAACAGTGTTGGAAAAAGGTTTTTCAAAAAAGAGATGTGTACGGTATAAAATGTAGGAAAATTTATACCAGTCCTGGAACTAGGTATCACCAGGGTGAAAGACACAGAGGGCAAATGTCTGCAAATGAGTGGAAGTATAGAAAGCAAGGAACGCAAAATTATAAAAATAAGGAGTCATATAAATCTTTGCAAAATTCCAAAAATCATTCTTTTGGGAATCAGAGTAGATATCCCATGCACAATTATAATAATAGAAAAACTTTTGATAGGCAAACATCACATTTTGAGGAAAATAATATTTGTCATAATATTACAAATTCTTTGTCATCTTCTTCTATTATAAAAGGAAAATTAGTGAGCAGTGAAGTGTCAATATTGATTGATACGGGTAGTTCAATTAATTTAGTGTATGAGGAAGCTTTAAATACTGTACCCATTGCACATATGTTGCTAACATACAAACCAACAATTTTGCGTAGCTTTAGTTCACAAGATACTAAAGTTGAATGTTTAGCCACTATTTCACTAAATTTGGGAAAAGAAAGATTCCCTACCGAATTTTTTGTGTTAAAATCACCAGCTCCTATTTCATATAATGTAATCCTTGGTAACAAGTTTTTACATAAACATAATGCTATTATAGATTATAATCACTTCTGTTTTAAGTTTTCAAACTCTTCCATTCCTTTTGTTGGTTATCAATGTACGAATAATTTACTTTCGATTTCAAATCATGAACCGGCAAATGAGTCGGAAAGTGCAGACTCAAACCTAAGTAGTGTCGCAAAGCGTATTGCTGTGCCTGACTCGCAGATGAGTAGTGGAAAAAATGTTCGTGTGGTAGAGGACTGTAAACCGAAAGAGTTCCATACGAATGCATGTGCCATATGCAAAGCAGATCTGGCACCGGTAGTGAATGAGTCTCAGGTCATTCGGGAAGAGTATGTGAGCAGAAATTTTTCGGAAAATAATGTAGTGCCACATTTGGGTAGTGAAGAGGTACATATTAACGATTTGGAAAATGGAAGCAAATCTTTTAGAGATTTGGTAGTAAATGCACAGAATGTTACTTTGCATATGGGGGAAAAGCAAAATCATGTTAGAGGTGGTACTGAAGAAGTGGCACAGCATAAGAACTTAAACATTAAAACTGTTAATAACTTATGTAGAGTAAAAGAAACTCTAAATACAAAAATTAAAGAGCCAATTATTGTGAAAAATTCACAAAAATGTATAATTCCTCCTTTATCTGAATCATTTATTAAAATCAAACTTTCAGAAGGGTTTCCGGAAAATTCCACCTTGCTTCTGGAATCAGAGAAAAATGACCACATCTTCATTGCTAGAGCTGTATATAGAGCTCCTAAGGATGGAATTATTTGGGTTCGTGTTGCTAACCCAGAGGAAAAACCTTATCATTTGAATAAGGGTAGAAAAGTGGCTCATGTTCAGGAAATTCAGGTGTCTGAGGAGGTTGAAGTTAATGTAGTGAGTGAGGGAGAGTTGGACTCCAGTGAACCTTTGGAGCCTTTTGAAAGTTGGGGAGGAGATTTTGACCTGAGTCATCTCCAAAAAGATCAAAAACATAAATTATCAACTTTGTTGAATAAATATAGACAAGTTTTTGCAAAGAATGTTGCTGAGTTGTCTGGTTGTAAAACCATATTACATGAGATAAATTTGGAAACATATGTTCCTGTTTATCAGAAACCATACAAAGTTCCACATCATTTACAAGGGGAACTCAATAGACAAGTCACAGAATTATTAGAAGCTAAAATAATTAAACCTAGTTTTTCACCTTACAATACGCCAGTACTGTTTGTAAGGAAACCGGATGGTTCTTATAGATTATGTTGTGATTTTCGCAAGTTAAACAAACTTACTATTACAGAAAATTTTCCAATTCCTAACATTAGTGAATTGATTGATAATTTAGCAGGTGCTACATTTTTCTCAACTTTGGACTTAACTTCAGGATTCTACCAATTGCATTTGAATCCACAGGATTCACACAAAACAGCTTTTTCCACGCCCACCGGTCACTACGAATGGTGTAGGACCCCTTTTGGTCTAAAAAACGCACCAGCGTCTTTTCAGAGATTAATGTCTCTTGTACTGGCAGGGTTATCAGGAATATACATAGATGATGTTATCATCTCATCAAAAACTTTTGAAGAACACATGATGAAATTAGAAGAAGTTTTTATTAAATTATCTCAACATGGTCTTAGGTTAAAGCCATCAAAATGCTTCTTTTTCAGAAAGACAATAAAGTACTTAGGTTTCAGAGTGTCTGAGGGAAAAGTTCAGCCAGACCCTCATAACATTGATTTAGTGCAAAAATTTAAAGTACCCACCTGTGTCAAGAATATCAGACAATTTTTGGGTTTGACAGGCTTTTATAGGAAGTTTGTACCAGATTATGCAAAGATTACTCTTCCACTAACTAATCTTTTAAAATCAAAGCAGAAAAAGTTTGTGTGGAGTCAGGAGGCTCAGGAAGCTTTCGAAATACTTAAGAACAAGCTTATTCAAGAACCAATTTTAAAATTACCAAATTTTAATTTGCCCTTTACTTTGCATACAGATGCCTCTAATTACGCTTTGGGATCAGTTCTTTCGCAATTGGATGAAAATGGGTTATCTCACCCAGTTTCCTTTGCTAGTCGAAAATTACAAGGTGCTGAAGTGAATTACAGTGTAGTCGAGAAAGAAGCTTTGGCTGTGGTTTGGGCTACCCAGCAATTTAAGCACTATCTCTTAGGCAAACATTTCAAAATTTACTGTGATCAAGCATCCTTATCGTTCATTTTCAAATTAAGAGATCCTACTTCGCGCATAGCTCGCTGGATCGTTTCATTGCAGGCTTTTGATTATGAAATCATTCATAAACCGGGGAAACATAATGTTGTAGCTGACTATTTTTCGAGATGTATTGATGAGTCTTCTTCAAAGAAATCTCAAAACACTCAGAAACAAACTGTTCCTAAAAGTATTGTAGAATCTGTCCCTACGAAAATTTCTGGAAAAGTAGTGGTACAGAATAATGATAGTAGTGAAAACATAAATGCAATCGTTGAAAATTCTCAAGATCAAGTACAGACTACTGTGGAAGCTTCTCTGGTAACTAGGATAGCTATTGGTCAATTGAAAGATCCTAGATGTATAAAAATCAAAAATCTTCTGGAAAAAGGTGTAAAACCATACCCACAATAACTTTCATTTTTCATGAAAAATGGTATGTTACATTGCATACACAAAAATCCAAAGCAGAGACAGCAATATAATGAGAGAGTAGTTATTCCTCAAGACTTAGTCTCAGAAATTCTATGGCTTTGCCATGATTCTCCTGTTGCTGCACATTGTGGTTTTCAAAGAACTCTGGCAAAAATTTCAGTTAACTATTATTGGCCAGACATGCATGCTCAGACTGAAAATTATGTGAAGTCGTGCACAACTTGTGTAAAAAACAGAGGTTTTCGTAACAACAAGGCTCCAATACAGAAATTTCCTATTACAACTTATCCTTTTGAACGTGTGGCTATGGATGTAGTCGGCCCACTACCTATCTCGAATTCTGGGATGAAGTACATTCTTGTCATTACAGATTACTTCACTAGATGGCCAGAGGCTTATCCACTTGCTACAGTTAAAACTGAGGATATTCTCGCTTGTTTAGAGAGATTTATAAGTATTCATGGAATTCCTGCTCACTTAATTACGGATCAAGGTAGTAACTTCATTTCTGAAGCTGCCAACAATCTATACAAGAAATTAGGCATAAAAAAACATAATACTTCAGCGTACCATCCCCAGTCAGACGGGCTAGTCGAAAGACTGAACGGTACGTTAGTTAGATCCTTAAAGAATCTGGTCTATTCTGATAAGGGCGATTGGGATCGAATGATTCAATTTGCTTTAATGGCTCATAGAACGTCAGTCCATGCCTCAACAGGCGAGTCCCCAGCACATCTTGTCTTTGGTCGAGACCCTGTGCTACCTGATGCTCTTTTAACAGGTGTAAAATATCCAGTTTACAAATCTACTCATGATTATTCAGATGACTTACAGGTTCGCTTAAAAAAGACCTTTGTAACTGTTAAGAAAAACCTTGAGGAAGCTCAGGAATCACAACAACTTCAACAACATAAATCTGCTAAAATGCCTAAGATTAAAGTTGGTGACTTGGTCTATCTTTACACACCTCATATTCGGCCAGGCCAATCAAAAAAACTCAGTTCTTTAAATCATGGTCCTTTTGAAGTTATCAAGCAAACAACTGAAGTTAACTTTGTCATTCAACACAAAAACAATCCATGTAATCAGCAATTGGTCCACGTTAATAGATTAACTCCTTTACCTCCTAGACGTAGTGAATTGATTTCTAGCACATATAATGATAACATTGATAATTCTTCAACTCAAGAAACAAGACAATTTAAAAGTAGATATTTTCTAAACCATCAAAATAGGGTTAAAACTCAAAATGTTCCTAATTCACACAAGTATGACTTGCGCCCAAGAGGCCAGTTTATTCATTAAAGTTACTTGTCAATTAAGGCAATATGTCAAGAGAGCAATTGGCTCAAAAAGTAAAGTAAAATGTTTAGATTATGAAATTCTCACATTTTCAAAAAAAAAAAAAAAGACTGATATTGTTGTGAGATGGACAATTATGTTTCATAATATTATATTTTCAATTGTTTCACAAAATGTTTTGCAAAACTGTATGCTATGTTAAAATGGATCCGATATTTCTGAACTTCTGTGTAATTTGCTTTATGTGTCAGTCAGCTGAATGTTCTGTACTGCAAGTTCTGTGCCAGTGCAGCTTTCTGAATGTGAGTGCCATGTTAATCAGGTTGAAGTAGTGTTTTAAAATTCTAAATACTTAAATAATAATTTTTTTTGCTTTACTTTAATGATAAGCAGTAATGTTTTAGAGTAATTTTAAGATAATTAAGTACTTGATGGATTAGAGTTTGGTAAGGATTTTTAAGGATAACTGATAATTTTTATCTCTGTTTTATTTTATGAATGTGTGAATGATTTTTTTTAATTTAAAGGTCTAGTAAATTTTAGAAATTTTTTTTTGTCATTTGGTGTTTGTTGACTTATTGGTTGGGGGTACCGCCACCTCTAGGTTTGCAACTTTCTAATGGACTTGTTTCTTGCCTGGGTGCCTGATCAACATTCTTGGTTTGAAAATTTGTCTCATTTTCTAAATTAGTAATTTTTTTTAAATGTCTTTTAAAGTAATTTGTTGGCAAGGTTGGATAATAGTTAATAAATTGATTTCTGTGAAAAGTAAATTTATAGAATTTTAATTGTAAAATTTTTGAAGAAAGAAAACTTTTTGTTTAGTTAAACTTTTTGTGAGTTGAGTAAATTAAATTTTCATGTCTCTGTGGTACTCACCAGAAAATGTATTAGTGTTTAAATTTTAAAAGGGGCAATTTCATCATTTGTGTCTTGTTAATTTGGTGTTGTCTTGTAAAGGTCTATGCTTGTATTGAGACTTATTTTTTTTGACTCACGAGTCAAACTTTAGGCCACTCTTGGATTTTGGTTATTATGCTGGTCATGATCTTGTTTGTTTTTGTTTTTTTTCTTTGATGTACATGTACATCGCTCAAAATTTACACTAAATTCCTCTCAATGGAACATATGTCATTGGGAACTTAATGCAGGTATTTTCCTAGTATTGTGTGGAAAAATTCCCCGCTTTGCAGGAAATTTTTCTCCCGGGCCCCGAAGGAGTGTGATAAGGCTTTCACACCTCTGTGTTAAAATTGTATATTAAAGTATTGTTTTATTTCTGTGTGATTGAAAGTGTCAATTTCGAAATATAAATGTCTTTTCTACATGTTTTCAATTACATTGACTTTTAAGGGAAGTGAACTCTAAAATCGCAAAAGTGTTTATGTTCCAGAAAAATAGTAATAGTTTTGTATTTTCGCTTCTCAGTCGCTAGTTGGGAACTTGCAGGTTTTGCGCACGCGCGCGTTTGAAAAAGGATTTTGGAAGCAGAGTGGAAGGAGTCGTGGAGAAATGTAGACGTGTGTGTTTGATTCGCGTATGATCGCGAATTTTAAGAAAAGGTGGATTAATTTTGAAAGTGGAAGGATGTGATTAAAATATGTAACATAGTTCGACAAGTTGTGCGTAGAGTCGTTTGGCTCGGTTCAGAGATGAGTCACTCGTGTTTTTAAATGAATCAGCCTGGTAGTAATGGAATAATGAGTCTTGTGAAAAGAGAAAATGGTTCTTTCACTGGTCGGCTTGAATCGCTAATAGGGCTAGAGGGAAAGCTCATTTTACAGCGATTTGTATTTGCCTGACTCCTCCTTGTGTCCTAAGGTACGAATCAACCAATCTCCGTAACCAACCAAGATGTCGAATTCCGCCAGCATGATGTTGTGTAGTCAAGTTTCCCGACCATTATGGATTTTGTTCTGCGCAAGAATCTCGATGAGTTTATGCCGAGAGTCCATCCTGATATCCTTTCCCATGGTACAGAATTGTAAATGTTATATTTAAAAGAGACGAGGTAAAGTTTTATATATATTTAGTCTTCCACCTAACGAATAGAGTGTTAATTGTCAAATCCTCGTGAGTATCAAGTCATTGATGATGTTATATGAAAATGTCGTATATGTTCAAAGTATACAAATGTGATATATAAATGTCAAGTATAATATGAGGAATATTGTGTTTATTTTATGTATCAGAAAATATGTGTATTCTCTTGGTTCCTCTTCCTCCAGGGGTGTTCTTAATGGTCACCCTACCGAGTGTAACTCTGAGTTATTGCGAGAAATGCTTGTACTCCACTGTTTTCGATCAACTGCCTTGTTATTTCATGTTTAATAAATGTGTTTGATTTCAAAACTTTGTCTTCTCTGTCGAGTATACCAAAACGTTCGCGACAGACCCCTATTTCCTGGTTAGAAGCTAGCTTTGACTTCATGAAAACGCTCCCAGAGACTCTGCACGCCCGAAACAACAATCGATCATGCCCGTAGGGAAAAAATGGCCGAATCCCAGACAACATAAAAATGATCAAAATAACAAAAATTGGAAATTTTACTAACCAGCAAGACGAGAATCATGGAAGAGTTGCATAAAGCGTGCAAACTTCGAATAGGAAAGCAAATATAAAAAGTCGCGTCTAACTTATAGAGCCATCTGGATGTGCATCAATCAGATAATCCTAGGTAAGAGTTGAGTTGTATTGTATGATGTCGGATAAATTAACATAATTTTTATCACTATAATTTCTGCAAAAAACATCATAATAGTGCTGTACAAAGCGGAAGGGATATGATTGTTCCCGAGTTCCGTTGATTAAATACATCATGCATTTATTAATTTCTGTAATAGATGAGTTTAATAATCTGTATCTGTTCAAGTGATTTACGATTAAATTACGTTGTACGTTTAAACTCAAGTTGGTATTCCAGTGGGTAAAATAATTGATCTTGCAGTCATATAGATGTCTCTTGTCCAATAATTTATAACATAATTTCTGTTCCAAATTATAATAAATAGTGATGTCAAGGAAATAAACTGTTCCTACATTCGCTGACTCCGATTCGATTAGTTCAAGACACGGCGGGTAGAATGTAAAAACAATTGATCAATGTACTATATCAATGTACTATATTTGATTTTACATTCTACCCGCCGTGTCTTGAACTAATTTTGTACAGCACTATTATGATGTTTTTTGCAGAAATTATAGTGATAAAAATTATGTTAATTTATCCGACATCATACAATACAACTCAACTCTTACCTAGGATTATCTGATTGATGCACATCCAGATGGCTCTATAAGTTAGACTCGACTTTTTTATGTATGCTTTCCTATTCGAAGTTTATACGCTTTATGCAACTCTTCCATGATTCTCGTCTTGCTGGTTAGTAAAATTTCCAATTTTTGTTATTTTGATCATTTTTATGTTGTCTGGGATTCGGCCATTTCTTCCCCACGGGCATGATCGATTGTTGTTTCGGGCGTGCAGAGTCTCTGGGAGCGTTTTCATGAAGTCAAAGCTTCTAACCAGGAAATAGGGATCGCAATCCCCCTTGACCTTTGTGCAACCCTGTAAACACAATCATTCCACCTATATGTTTTCTTTTTTCATTTTAAATCTTATATATATATATATATATATGTATATATATATATATATATATATATATATATATATATATATATATATATATATATATATATATATATATATATATATATATATATATATATTTATATATATATATATTTATATATATATGTATTTATATATATATATATATATATATATATATATATATATATATATATATATATATATATATATATATATATATATATATATATATATATATATATATATATATATATATATATATATATATATATATACAAGATGTTATAAAACTCAAGGGGTTATACAACTCACTAAAACAAACAAAGCCAAAGCAACCGGCTAGCCGCGAGGGGGCCCTGTCTGTGGGAGTGGATGAAACGTCGCGTCAAAATGGAGTGACGTGCAGATGAATACAGTGAAGACGAATAATGGAAATTTATTGACAAAATGTCTAGAACAAATGTTCAAATGAACGACCACCAGCTGCGAAACAGGCGTCACAGCGGCGACGGAGTGAATCGCGTACCCTTTGGATGATTCCTAGCATTTCACGAACGTCAGCGGCTGCGACGCTAATTCGGGCGACAAAGTCCTCTGGTGACACGATGGGCGTCTCGTATTCGGCGCTTTTTAGCTGGTCCCAGAGGAAAAAATCTAAGCAAGACAGATCGGGAGATCTGGGAGGCCACGCCACGGAATCACCACGGCCAATCCATCTGTTCGGAAAGGCAATGTCCAGGTAGTTCCACACAATCCTGGTGCAATGTGCTGGCGCTCCGTCGTGCTGGAACCACATAATCACTTGATGATTTTCTGGCACAACACGTAGTAAATCTGGCAGCACCTGCTGGAGGAAGGTGAGGTACTTCTGTCCGTCTAGGCGGTCTGGTACCAGATACGAGCCAATTAATTGGTCGTAGCTAATCCTTGCCCACAGATACGGAGAAA
Source organism: Amaurobius ferox (assembly GCA_951213105.1). Taxonomy (NCBI): domain Eukaryota; kingdom Metazoa; phylum Arthropoda; class Arachnida; order Araneae; family Amaurobiidae; genus Amaurobius; species Amaurobius ferox. The sequence continues at coordinate 79,182,787 of OX578137.1, read as the reverse complement.
CTTTGCTGGTGGCATCTGGAACATGTAGCATGCGAATTTACTGTGTTCTCCATTTTAACGCAAAGTTTCATCCACTCCAGAGAACGTGCCCTCTCCCGGCTCACCAGTTGCTTTCCGATCCCACATTGTATTGCGAAAGTGGTTTGTTTTGGTGAGTTCTATAACCCCTTATAGTTCTGACCATCAGTATATATATATATATATATATATATATATATATAAATGTGGGTATTTTGTAACAATAACCCATTACTACATTTATTTAGCTATTTACCTTATATCTACTAGCTTGCTATTAGAGACAACGGTTACATCACGCACTCCTCCAGTGATGGGTAGAGGTCTTTCGTCTGTTGTCAGATTTGTATATCGGACGTATATGTACCATCGTAATTTGAAAATAAACTTTATGTATTTTATATCATTTATATCGTGTTTCATAGTCACTGTAAAATATCGTAAATGTTTTATATTGTGTTTTTTAGTCATTGTAAAAATTATATAAATTTTACCCCAAAAATCTACAATATAATTTGAAAGTATCACTTGAGTCATTGAAACGGTCAATATTGTCGAGTGTTTAATGTTGAGAGCATATTTTGAATGTATAAAAGATAACTTATGTGTGCTATAATGATTTCTGATGATTTGTTTTTACAGGATCTTGTACGCATTCATATTTACAGCTCTATATACGAGTATACTATTCTTATAACAAATATGATTAGTATAGTCTATATGTTATGGATACCGGCAAGATTTACTTTTATTACAATATTAGTGGAGTGCCCGGTAGCTCGATGTTTTAGGGAAATTAAGTAATTGTAAAAGAGTTACCTACGCATCCAAACTATTTTGAATTTCTTCAACCCTGTTTATGATGCCCAATTGAAAATAAAAATTGTAATTCAACGTCATGATGCCGCGACTACAAATACACCTAATAACTCAATAAGTCAAGTAATATGGTATTACATGAATTCAAGACATAAACAAAGTAATATGGGTACTTTTAAGTTTAGAAAATATATTTCAAATAGATGTAAGTTATGTCCTTCGCTAATTTTTCGTAACTTGATAATGCTCCTTTTGCTAAACGTATTTTCTGTAAGAGTTACAATTGTGTCTATGGTATCAAATGGAATGCTTGAAAATTTATATTACATAGGTCAAACGGGAAATTGCTTCAATATAAGAATGAGCTTACACCGTAGTCAAATAAATAAATCTGATACATCAAATGGAATAGAAAATAATCTTATTATCAGCCATTTTAAAATACATGATTTTATGAATACTACTATATTAACTTTAGAGTTTGTACCTATCAAAAATGAAAGGTTATGGTGAGAGAAATAACATGTCACACTATATGGAACTACTTTCCCGTCTTAACACTATCTTATTCAACAGGCAATATAATATTATGAAGGTGACAATGTAATGTATACAAGTGTGCCCATAGGAAATAATACGAAAAAAAGGTAAACGAGGAGGATACCGAAAAAGTATTAACTTTGAAAAGTGTTTGAATGACTTTGTGGGTTTTGTCAAAGAGCTATTGTCAAATGGACATTTATGTATATCATCTATACGTAACTATATCTTTGGAATAAGAAAAAAACATTTAGTAAAATTATGGAATATGCGGAAAAAACATGATCTCTTACAATCAAGAAATGATTTCAAACATACCCATATGGCCATACTGGCTACTATATGGACTTTTAAGGAAAAGAGCAATATATATTGATATCAATTTAAATCTGTCTAGTAAAGAAGAATTGTCTAAGAAATATCTTGTATTGACATATTTGAACAAGAGTTTCGATTCTATCACATTCAATAGTATTCCGAAGCTATGCCAACACACACACATTTGATGCCATGTAGGAGCATCAAAGTCATCATAGCACATCGCTATATGACACCTCTTGGAAGAACAATATATAACTATAATAAAGTTAGTCAAAATTACTTAAACTATGAAGATATACAGTGTGATTGTAGTGGAAATGAATTTATGAAACGACCGTATCATGCAATTCCAAATCAAGATCACCAAAACAAGTACGTATAGTTAAAATAAAAATATGAACAAAATTAAAAATAAAATTAAAATGAAGATGAAGCATAAAATACAAATGCTAACACATAACATACCCTCATGAACGTAAAACATTTCAAGATCAACACCCAACAAGCAACCAAGAATCATTTGTCCCATACTCTCAAGATGTTGCCAGAAACAAAATTCCAAATACAACCAATTCAACATCCCAACAAATCCTCAAAAACTGAGGCTCCAACGGTTCCATAAATATTTGAGATGTGGCGTTTTAAGAAGCTCCTTGGATATCCCTTCATGAGTGCTATATATATATAATATATATAATATATATATATATATATATATATATATATATATATATATATATATATATATATATATATATATATATATATATATATATATATGTATATATATATATATATGTATATATATATATATATATATATATATATATATATATATATATATATATATATATATAAATAAATAAATAAATATATATATATATATATATATATATATATATATATATAAATATATATATATATATATAAATATATATATATATATATATATATATATATATATATATAGTATATATATATATATATATATATATATATATATATATATATATATGTGTGTGTGTGTGTGTGTGTGTGTGTGTGTGATTTAAATTTACACTAATAATCAAATGAAACATGTAAAGCTCTAAACTGTGCCATTTTTAAAGTAATACACATTTCTGTTTAAAAAATAAATAAATTATAAATAAATAAGATACAAAAATACAAAATCCGACGAGGGCATTGCATGGACTTTGCCATAGATTCTATTTTATCGCCTCTTTCGGATCTATCGTCTCTTATAGTATCATCAAATTAAGAAAGTAATCGCTATTTTATATAAAATGAAACTTTAAAAACTGTATGAAGATTTAAAATTATACATAATGGCCATTTCTTATTTATTTAATTTCTATTCAATTTCTTTTTTTTAATTTGTCGTCAGACACAAACATTTTAATTTCACAGGAACGGTTTATCTCAACATATGGGAACTGGTTGTCTTGCATTTCTTGTGTAAAAATAATAGAAAACAACACATTTCTAAATATGTCTGTGAATATTTATCTTTTATAGCAGTTTTTTAATATATTTTTATAAGCCATATTGTAAAAAGGGGCTTTCTCGTACTAAAATTTAATCATCAGCAGAGTGAGTTACCTGACAAATTTCATGTAGGTCGCTTAAAATGGAAGCGCCCATCTGTCCTTCTGCCTGTCTTCATATCATTCTGACTGATTCAAACGTGACTCATTCATTATATGAGCCTCCGAACTCTTAACAGAAGCGAACCTAATTGTCATCGGAGTATCCAAACTAACCTCACCTAACCGTTTTTAGAACTTCTCTACAATACATTCAATTTATAATATGATAACACCACTCGACCGTTATTTGTACCCCTCTCTCTAACATTATGTTATCTTTATAAATTAGCGAAATAATAAATACGATTTTATTTCAAATAAATGAAATATCTTTCTATGTTTTTTTAAATAAATAATAAGTATAGAAACAAATATGTTACTGCTTAATTGTAAACTTGTCATTATCTATACAAACAAAATTGTAATTTGCGTTTCTATTTGTTTGCATGCCTCAGCACAAGAGAACTCACGTCTATAAAATTTAAAAAAAAAATACTCCAAAGATTAAAAGTTCACCGCAAACTGTGCATTTTAATTTTCGTTACATTATATATTCCGTACGAAGAACGGATATGCTGGTGGTACACTAATAAATAGTTAAACAAGTTTGTTACTAGAGTAAATGTCAGTGCAAATAAATTTAAATGAATAATATGGTATTAAATTTCGTTACTAATTCCTCCGTGGTGAAGGGGCGCCTACGCAGCACGTCCACAAGACCGCCCCCAGGGTATTCCATGGCGAAGGGGAGAATATTTGCAGCTTTACTTTTATAGAGGATCCCCGAAGGGCGGAAGTCTGACTTAGCCTCAACATGACAACATCCATGCCCGCTGGCGGGATTCGAACCCGCAATCCGGCAATTGACGGAAAGGCATGCTCCTGACCGCTCGACCACCGGATCAGCGGTATTAAATTTAAAAATTTAAAACTAATATCAATCAACATAAAATATAAACTTTCCCCATCAGATAAAACTAAATTAAACTGCGCTGAATGCCGTCAAATTGATAGATAATATCAATTTAAAGTAGGACGTCCATTATGAATAGAAATATTAGTCGATAATAATTACTCATCGCGTAATATGCCACAAGTTAACTTTAATACAGAAATTTATCATTTCAATGTTAAACATCGATGCCCCGTCAGTCTTTCTACCAATTCAATCCATCAACAAACTCCCAAGTGTCGCAACTAAAATAGACAGAGCCAGATGTGTCCGTATTCTTCTTGAGGCGTGGCCCTGCGAGCTGTAATTAAATGTTGTGCCCCTTTTGGCCCCGAGGCATGAAGGGGCTGCAGCCAATTTATGATGGATATTCTGACGTCCATTTTTTCTTTAAATGATCAGAAACATTCTACTTTAGGCAGTTCGTTTGATATATGACCATTATTAAACAATAATATATTGTAGCAGACATAAATGCTGGTATTTCTGGGATCTATTTTTAAAATTCGGTAAATTATCACTACATTTGATCAATTTAATAAGGCATATACACTAAAACAACATATTCAAATGTTGCTGTCGTTAAATGTCCTTACAAGGTCATATACTGAGAAGCAAAGTTCATTCTTATTTAAGAGTCAATGCATGGTGTAACTTTAGTTTATTTTTTTTAAATATCATTGGTATTGACATAAAAATGGATTGATCATTTTAACAACCTGAAATAATAAAAGCAGATGCCTGTTTGTTTGTTCATCTGTTGGCCGTGTAGTATAAATATCTAAGCAACACGTAGCTAACAAATTCGGAGCAGTAAGGGTTAAAGGATGTGTCTGAAGACACCTCAGAGCCATGTTTTTTAATTCGAATTTGTCTTTTAGTTATTTTATGAATAGAATGTTATGATATAGAAACATGAAGCTTGAAATTAGAATTTTTAATTTAAATTATAATTAAAAGTATAAAATACAACTTTATCTTACCTCTCTAAATTTTCCGTTATTTTCATAAATATATTCATAAGTTATAAATCAACAAAGATAAAATGTATCCAGAAACAATTTTCCGGGAGAATTCTAATTTTAAATAAAGGATCTTAAAGTTTCAAAGAAGTTATATCCTCAACAGACATTCCTCTCCACCAACTCATTAGCGCAGCATCAAACTTAAAAATACTTCAGAAAGAGCAAAGTATTCAACTCGGTTCGTCCTTTGTTCACCTGAAGCGAAGTTCTAAAATCAAAACCTCGAGAAAAGATATCAGTTAACGCACAAAGCCTCCTAGTCATCAAACTAAACAAAGAATGAGTAACAAAAAAAAGAAAAGAAAGGAAAAAAGTATTCGAATAAAAGTCTGCTTACAAAATGGCTAAGCAAATCGTTCCACTTCTGAAAACAAGAGCAACAAAACAAATGTCCTTTTCATTGTCTACTTTCTGAAACCATGCATTTAGATTCTAAATGCATGGTTTATTCCAGTTTATTCTTCTAAATTTTAGAAGAATAAATTGGATGGATATCACGGAGTTGAAAAAGCGTGACCGTGCTAACGAAAATTTTGCTGCTGCAGACGTCAAATAGGGTTACCAACTGTGTTCTTACGAGCCGGAGATTCGGGCTTTTCTGTAATTTATATTACTCCGGTTCATGTTTCAAATTCTCCGCCCAATCGAACATAGGGTCAGTATTAAATATAAAAAAGTTTAATCGACATCGATATTAAAAGTAGATGAACTTTAAAATGTAAATGTTGATGAAGTTGATGGAGGTTAATAGTTGATGGAGAGCACGATTAGATTCCCAGAATGGATTTGAATTTGACAAATTCAAATCAATGAACGTGGTTGCAGCTAAAAAGAAAGTTGAAATAGCCTTGTGTATTCCAGTAAACAATGCATTTTTGGAAAAAAAATATTTTCAATAATGGAATCGGTATGGGGTGCAGATTGAAATCGCATGTGAGCCGAATTAATAACGGATTGATATCAGTTTTAATATGGAATACAATACATTCCAAATTTATAAAATCTTATAACCATATATTTTTAAAGTAGATAAACGCTTGACAAATATGGAAAATCTATAACCCCCTTCTTTAAAAGATTGGGCATGGTCTAGTTTTGACCGTAATAGAGTTAGGAGACATGACTTTTAATTATTTAATACATTTTTTATAAATAAATTTTATTTCCCATTTATTCAAGAACTAAGCAAATGGGTAAGAAATTGGCATTTAAGCACTACCAGAAAAAAAAAATATGTTATAATATTAAAAAATCATGCTTTATTTTAAACACCATGAAACCCAAATTGTTATATACAATGATAATATCAAATTGCTAATTAAATCACAATTAACCAATATTTTAAATATTGCTGAAATTCTCGCGTACATGGTAAAATTTGCATTAAATATCCTAACTGCCAATGATTATTATGTGTGTCAATTTTAAGCGATTTCAGCAATATACTGAGCATAAATGCATTTCAAAAATAGAATCCTCCAAGCTTTTTCTTTGGCAATATAATTCGGCATTGAGGTTTCTTTTCAAAATGCCATATAATTTTGAAATATTTATTCCATTTTTCCAATATAAATATACAAAATTTGAATTAGGCAGCACATGACTTTCCCTGCAGACTTATGTCCACGTATTTTAATTAAATTTAATTCACTTTTAATTCAATTTTCGTTCTCATTTGGTAAATGGACTTCTTTTCAAAAGCGGCATACAGAAAATACCAAAAAACTGAAATATCTCGAGAGCGGCTAGTTCTAGTGTAATGGGGTTGGTCTTATTCTTTTCTTCGTTAAAAATTACGTATAAAACAAGCATTTAATGGATATATTTGAGCACACGTAGTTTTTATTTTAGATTTTAACGATTTTTGAGGGACATTTTGAAAAACAAAGGCAGGTTATTTTTCTCTGAATCGTACCAAAATCTAATCAGCACCCAGAGTGTCCCACAAGTAACTTATTTACCAAATTTTGTGAAATTTGGTCAATTAGTATTTTAGCTAGAGTGGATAAATAACATTTTTGCTGACCATTTCGTGAAAGAAGGCAGGTTGTTGTTCTTTTCCGATTAATACTAAAATCTAATCAGAACCAGAGTATCGTACAAGTAACTTATCTACCACATTTTGGGAAATTTGGTCAATTAGTATTTTAGCTAAAGTGGATAGATGAAATTTTAAGGGCCATTTTACAAAAAAAGGCGGGTTCTGTTTTTACGAATCGTACCAAACGCTAATCAGCACCAGGGTCATACCCAAGTGACTTACCTACCAAATTTTATGAAATTCAGTCCATAAGTTTTTGAGCTAGAGTGGATAAATACATTGCACAGACATACACACAGACACACACAGACGTCACGCTAAAAATAGTTTTTTCGTATTCTAGAGGTCTCGAAACGTGTAGATCCGTCGAAAACTCGAGTTACAATTTTCGGCATGATTCCAATACTTTCCCTATACAATGTATTGCAGGGAAAGTAAAAAATGAATATTAAAGTTAATGTTATACTGGTCTTCCAGAAAAAGGCATAACATACTTATTAAAATATAATAAATTGCTTACTTATAAAAATTCGGAATTTCGTTAATCTGCATTTTAAGTTTAAAAGAAAACTCCAAAGAAGGAAAGTTTTTAAACTTACCAGGGTGGCTAACGTCGCTATTTCATAAAAGCTATCCATATTATCCATAATATGACCCATTTTAGTTATAATTCATATGTTTCATCCAAATTTTGATAACATTGCAGCTCACTATAATAGTAAAAGCTACATAATAGCTAATTTCTGCTGGCAATGACTACATTCATAGCTAAATTGTTAAACGGGAATTTCAATGGATAATGCTAATGGAGAATGATAAAACTATAAAAGAAGATATTTTAAAAAATGTTTATATAATTTAAACGTATGTACAATGCAATTAACTAAATATTCTGGATAGTAACAAGCATTTATAGTTGTTAATTTGGAATTGACGCTCAATCTTGTAAACGACTCTTCTGAGTTAACATCCGTCATAAGCTTAGAGCTACTTCTCTTGATTATTACAATATAATTGTGTATATAAAAAACTAATAGGATTTCAAACTTTTGACATAGGTATGCCCTTGGGAGGAAGTTGTTCGTCAATACTGGCGGATATCTATCTATCAAAATACGAAAGAGGTACTCATATCTTATCGGAAATGCCCTACTTCCGTAACGTCGATGATGTGTTAATTGGGGGATATGAAAACACCCCAAACTTTGATTTCATATTCTACCTAAGCGAATTAGATCTAATCGAAAATCCAGTGAGCGAAGACGGATCGGTGAATTTCTTAGATTTAACAATAAGAAAACACAAGAAATATGGAATTTATACAGAACTACACGATAAAAGAGAATCATACAGTATCAAGATAAATCATATAATCGACTGGAATTCAAGCCTAACCAAGAATGTATTCAGAAATATAATAATTGGTTACTTTAGAAGAAACCAAAATTACAATACTTTTAAGAAAGATTGCATCTACAAATGTAACAAATCTATAAAGGAGGCAATAAAGAGAAATTATCCTATGAATATACAATTCATTTTTCAAAGAAAAGTTGTAATATTCTTAACGTTAAGTGAGGCATTATATTCATAACTGCTAAACTGTTATCAAGTTATATCTCTGCGCATGTGCGACTTTACCCATATAAGGAGATGTTTTACTGGGTTAGGTTGAAGGATATTTATTTCTTTTTTCTACATCGTTTTGATCTTTGACTCTGAGTCCGTTCGGGTGCTTTTGTTTTCGCACATTTGGGAGACTGACTATGGAATTATGTTGGTGCCGTGAGCGTTACCCGGGTTGTAAAAGTTGCTTTAAACGGGAAAGGGGTGTCGCAATCCACCCCTACCATTTCATGTAATTCATATGGTCACTCCCGTTTTTTATCTGCTTTCACTTTTAATCCTTATATATATATATATATATATATATATATATATATATATTGTACAGCACTATTATGATGTTTTTTGCAGAAATTATAGTGATAAAAATTATGTTAATTTATCCGACATCATACAATACAACTCAACTCTTACCTAGGATTATCTGATTGATGCACATCCAGATGGCTCTATAAGCTAGACGCGACTTTTTTATGTATGCTTTCCTATTCGAAGTTTATACGCTTTATGCAACTTTTCCATGATTCTCGTCTTGTTGGTTAGTAAAATTTCCAATTTTTGTTATTTTGATCATTTTTATGTTGTCTGGGATTCGGCCATTTTTTCCCCACGGGCATGATCGATTGTTGTTTCGGGCGTGCAGAGTCTCTGGGAGCGTTTTCATGAAGTCAAAGCTAGCTTCTAACCAGGAAATAGGGGTCGCAATCCCCCTTGACCTTTCTGCAGCCCTGTAAACACAATCATTCCACCTATATATTTTCTTTTTTCATTTTAAATCTTATATATATATATATACATATATATATATATACATATATATATATATATATATATATATATATATATATATATATATTAGCTAATCTGTATTTATTCTTCTATGAAAAAAACATTAATCCAAGCTTGCATAATATGCACATGTTTAGATATTTAGATGACATTTTATGTGTATCCCCAAATAATAATATCCCTATAGTATTAAACTTTTATCCAAAAAATTTACAATTAAATGCAAGTAATAATGACACAAATGTTGCAAACTTTTTAGATTTAAATTTAAATTTACAAAATTGTAATATGGTTATAAACTTGTATGATAAAAGACAGGATTTTAAATTTAATACATCAAAAATTCAACATTTTGACTCTTGTTTGCATATATCTGTATTTAGAAATATTATAATAAACCAGGCTCTTAGAATCAATAAAATTTGTGATGAAGATTATAAATTAGCGCACTTTATGGAATTATTGAGTACAGCGACTAATAATGCATATCCCCCCAAGTTTGTTATTAAAATTATCAACTCAGTGTATCAAATTTCACTCGATAACATCCTAGAAAACATTCCCAATTATAGTGACTAACATACAGTATGGGGAAAAAAAAAAAAAAAAAAAATATATATATATATATATATATATGTGTGTATATGTGTATATATATATATATATATATGTATGTGTATATATGTATATATATATATTATATATAATTATTAATTATATAAATAAAAATGAAAAATAATAAACTAAGTCAAAAACATTAGAAAAATCAAAAAATAGGAAAATAAGATGCATTAACATTAATGTTTTGAATTTTATTTTCGCAAAAAAATGTAACTTTTGTCAGTATTGAAACTACGTTTTGAGCGCCCTTATAATGGTGTATAGTGGCATTCTCGATTATCCATTTTTCATATGAATTACTTGTTTAGTAGGAATTTTCATCTTTGATTCATATTCATATTCATGTTTGCATATTTGGGAAGTTGTATTCTGAATTGCTTGTCCAGTCTCCAGCTTAGACTCACTGGACGGGTTTGGGAGTAACTCCGTGAACGTTCGTACTGCCTCCCTGGTAGAATTTCGACTTGTTCATTCCGGAGCTTCTAGATTAAGCTGTTGAGGTTGATCGTGTATACACGTGGTAGAAGAATGGTTCATGCCGCATGGTAATACAATTTTCTTAATGTATCCTTTTTTATTTTTTGTTGCCTGTAGTCTGAGTTTAAGTATTTATAGTAATGTACTATTGCTTAATCTGAAACAGGCATTTGTTTGGGTTAATTGGAATTAAATACTCAGACCTGACGATGAATTTAATTCTAATTAATCATCGAATTTGGGATGGTGCTGTTCTTTTCTCTTATCGGCATTATGGCTTTGAATTTGCTTCTATGGGGATGTTAATATTACTTGAATTGTATTTTTTTATTTTTACATAATTCTTATTATTACATTTCAAATATATATATATATATATATATATATATATATATATACGAGTGAAAACGAGGAAACGTTAAATCGTTGAAAGGCGAGAACCAAATGCGTTGCATATAATGGCAGGGGTGAATTGCGACACCCTTGCCGTTTGCTGCTCAAGTCCTCGGACGAGTCGGTAGTTCTGGGCTTTCGACCCCTTGCCGTTTAAAGCAACTGTTACAGTCCGGGCAACGCTCACGTACCAATACAATACAATGGTCAGTCCCCTACATGTGCATAGACAAAGGCACTCGTATACAAGAAGAGCAAGAACAACATCGGCGCAGAAGGAATGGACGCAAAATGAAAAACGATCCTAGTACCAGAGCCTATATATCAACACATACGCATGCGTGCCAACACACCAGTATCGCATAAATCACAAAATTCCAACCAATTCCCGATGGAACCGGCTAAAGTTTTCTTTATTACCGAAAAAAGGATTATAGCATGCCCGCAAGAAATAAGTAGGAGAGTGTTTTTTTAAAGCTTCGGTTACGATTTTTTGATTACATTTATTGCAATTCCTTTTGAATGTGTTGTAAGCCTGGTTTCTCTTGAAATGGCCGACAAGGATGTTTCTGAAAACATTCTTAGTAAGGTTCGTTCTCCAATCTATAAGATGGCCAATCTTGATTTTGTAAAAATCGCGTTTGTCGTATAAAGTTGTATAAGTACCATATCTTTGATGTTTATTTATTGATATGTCCAAAAAATTCACTGCACCATTCTCGCCAACTTGGTTTTCGATCAGTTCCAATTCTCTTGGATGAAAGATGAAATCGAAATTAGATGTGCCTTCAAAACACCCAAAGAGCACATCGTCCACATAACGGAAATATGGCATCTCATAAAGAATATGTGTAGAAGACCCAGACCGTCCGACTCGTCCAGAGGACTAAGAGCAACTATTTGGACGGCCGGGAACATAAATAAAGAATATGTGTGTCTTTTTCATAAGCAGATAGATAAATATCTGCCAAAATGGATGAACAGACTCCCCCATGAGTATACCTTTAATTTGTTGGTAATAGCCATTTCCGTCATGTAAAATATTTTCTTTTAGCACCAATTCCACGAGATCCAAATATCTACGAAATGTAATAAACACTTTTAGATCATATTCTTCATGTAAATTCTTCAGTATTAGGTACAGCTGTGTTAAGTCAACATTGTGAAACAAATCTCGAAAGTCATAGCATTTAAATCTGATGTCCTTGTGACAAAATTTGAGGCGATTTATGACCTCTTGTCCGTTCTTAATTATAACAGTATTTTGTTTATTAAGATTAATCATAACATGTTTAAGGATATTCAAAAGCTTCAGATTTGCCTGGGTTAGGTAAGTTCCACCTCCAACAGTGACGGTGCGGAATTTGGCAGGTACTTTGTGTAATTTAGGAATAAGAATTAAATATGGAAACTTGACAGACTTCAATTCTATTCCTATACGTTTGTATAATGCCTTTATCCTGTTAGTCAAAACACTACCGTTATTGGACAATTGAGCATACATGGTGCGATCTTGATAACACATTTGTAAAGTGTCCACATAATATTTTCTACAAGTAAAGGCATAATGTGAAACAATTTTATCTGTATAGGTCAAAACAAAACTTTCTTTAACACAATGAATGGAAGTTGGAATGGAAGGACCCTTGGGATTATGATGTTGCTGTAGGTAGTGTAGGCGGAATGCGTTGTAAAAGTGACATTTCCATTCTTTAAAAACTTGAATTGGTAAACTATACTTTACTGCCAATCTGTAAGTGAAAACTTCTAGATCGTTGTTAAAATCTTCCAAAACATCTTTAAAAACTTGTGCCCGAAATTTCGTACCGAGTCGAAACATTTGTTTTAGTTTATGATCCTTGATCACTGCTAGATCGCCTGTAATAATATGGTTATGAAAAGGATCTTTATAAATACTATCATAACATTTACATTCTGCTGTTCCATATGCCATTGTATTTTTACAAATTTGATCGTAGTTAAAAAGTTTTCTGCCATTTGTTCGGACATACCGATATGGTAATATCACCTGATGGTTTGGGCTGGGCAAAAAGGAATCAATATTGTAGAGAATAGAGTTGAATGGGATCCCTTCAAAAAGTTTATTCTTGAAAGTAGTGATGGCATAATCCTTATTTTTCTTCTTCTGTGTTATGGGGTCTAATTTAATTTTAAATTTTTCAGCTCTTAACTTAATTAAATCAAGTATTATAGCCATATTTCTCTGCATATCTTCATGATGATTATTGCAAGGTTTGTTTAAAAGATATTGCAGTATGAATGTCTAAATTCGTGGTAGATATTTGAGTTTAATGCTGTTGACGATGTTTTTAATCTAACTGAATTTGATCGAGGTATCAGTTTTCAAGTTATCAATAAAATGGGTTATTTTTTCTTCTGTGTTAAAATAGGTAGCATGATGGTGCCCTTTTCCTCTATGCCATCGGTGAGTTTTCTTATGGATAAATGAACGTGACAAGGAATTTGATTCAAAATTTCTGCAATAGTCCATATTGCAGTTTTCTTTAAAGATAAGAGTATTTAAACCATATGGGTATGCTGTAGTGTTATATATATATATATATATATATATATATATATATATATATATATATATGTGTGTGTGTGTGTGTGTGTGTGTGTGTTTGGAAGTGAACAATCCATGATTTAGGCTTAGAGCCTTGTCCACGTGTATAGCGTTTGTGCTTGATTTCGTTTGTTTTTCTTTTTTCGATTCCATACCTTTGTATTTTGATACTTTTCATTGACTCTTGTTGATTCGATATTTATTTTATTTATTTGTTTTTTATTTTTTCCATTTGCTTGAGGATTTGTTGATTTATACTTTTATTTCGTAAGCCTGTTAGATATTTGAATTTTCGTGTTACAGATTCTCACTTTTCTTTCATTGGATCGTCAAACCTTTTTTTCTTATATATATAAATATATATATATATATATATATATATCATATGAAACGAAGTGAAAACTTTTATACAACGGAAATTTTTATACTTCAAGTGTTGGCGCAAAGCAGCACATGCACAAAAAGTATCATATAAGATTCAAATAAAGAGGGAAACGACCAATTGCATAGCATAAATAGCAGAGGTGGATCGCGACACCTCTTTCCCGGTTAGAAGCGTGCTTTTAAGCCCGGGCAACACTCCCGGAACCAATGCCATGCAGTGGCCTATCTTCCGGATATGTGTGAAGTCAAAGACACCGAAAAAAATCGAAGCAAACCATCTAGAAGCGACCACAAGATCAGAAACGACCTCAAGACTAGAAGCGACCATTGCAAGACTTTAGAAGCGACCATTGCAAGAGAAAGGGATGGAATGTAATCCGTATGAAGTGCATGCTGACGCTTAAATCAGAAATCTGTTATCAACGTGCACCAAGGTGCGCTGTCCACACATGCGCAATGGTCCCACTAAGCACTTAAAGTGTTACTGCAAACATCCGCTATATCTCTAAAGTATGCATTTTTTTCTTTTTCTGTATTGAAAATTGAATTATAATAATATTTCAGGAAGCTTTTGGGATAATTTCTTTTTATTGCTTCTTCCATGATATTTCTGTTATGAATGATACAATCAGTCTTGAAAGTATTAATACGATGATTTCTCTTGAGGTGGTTGATGACAACATTTCTAAATATGTTTTTAGTTAAGTTGGATTTCCAGTCAATAATGTGGTTAATTTTAATATTGAAGTTGTTTCTTTTGTCAAATAAAACAGTATATGTGCCATATTTACTATCTTGCTTTAGTGTGATATCTAAAAAATCAACACTGTTTTCTTCTGTTCCTTTATTTTCAATCAATTCCAGTTCTTTAGGATAAAAACTAAAATCAAACGGTTGCATATTCGTATATTGTCCAAAAAGGACATCGTCAACGTAACGAAAGTATGGTAAGTCATGTAAGATGTGAGTGCCCTCTTCAAATTTATTCAAATAAAGGTCGGCAACCAGGGAGGAACAGCCCCCTCCCATGGGGATACCTTTTATTTGTTGAAAATAGTTTGTTCCATCAAATAAAATATTCTCAGATAACACGATGCGCAACAAGTCTTGATATTTTCCGATAGTAATGACCTCCTTTAAGTCATATATTGCATATATCTCCTTCAATATCTCATATAAATTTTCTAGATTTATATTGTTGAATAAATCCCGGAAATCAAAACTTTTAAAACGTAAGTCCTTATTATAAAATTGTAGTCTGTTGATTACATCGTAACTATTATTTATCATTGCTGTGCCATGTTTTTTGAGTTGTGTCATTACACTTTTGAGAGGTGTTAAAGTTTTGCATTGGCTATTGTTAAGTAGGATCCACATCCCAATGTAACAGGACGGAACTTGACAGGATTTTTGTGAAGCTTTGGTATAAGTACAAGATAAGGAAAATTTACTGTTTTTAGATCAATATCAATTCGTTTATACAAAGCTTTTATTTTATTTTCTAAACTTTTTCCTGTTTGATGTAACTGGGTATACATTTGGGTGTATTGATAACTGTTACATAAAGTATCGACGTAATATTTACGGCAGGTAAATGAGTAATTAGAGACGACTTTATCCGTGTATGTTATAGCATATTTATCATCACACTTTTTAACTGCAGTTTTTATAGATACTTTTTTTTTCGGTGTCTTTGACTTCACACATATCCGGAAGATAGGCCACTGCATGGCATTGGTTCCGGGAGTGTTGCCCGGGCTTAAAAGCACACTTCTAACCGGGAAAGAGGTGTCGCAATCCACCTCTGCCATTTATGCTATGCAATTGGTCGTTTCCATCTTTTATTTGAATCTTATATATATATATATATATATATATATATATATATATATATATATATATATATATATATATATATATATTATAAAAAAAATTGAAATATTTTAATCGAAAACTACGCATAAACTACTGTATGTACAAAAAAAAAACAATCTCTAGCATATCTGTTACAAATGAGTAACTATAGACCAAGACTAAGGATAAAGATAGAAGGTAACATATCACTACAATGGAAAGGGGAATGAGAAGAATATTAGGATACAAAAATCACAATTAAAAAGTATATAAATATAATTAAAAATGAAAAAAAAAACACGGCAAAAATGAGAAAAAGCAACAATAATTAGCTCAAGATAAAAGATTAAGACATAGAGAACAATCAATTGAAACTACACAAAAAATGGCGGTTAATTCGAAATTGCATTCTCATCAGGACAGCCATACAATTCGAATTAAAACCGATAGAATAGCCAATTTCTAACAATGGCGATAGTATTTAATTATAGACACCATTGGAACGGTCTACTGGCTAGTGGAAGGAGAAAAATAAATCAATTGAATTACAAATGAGAAAAATAATACCTCCTCGAACAGAAATAAGAACTCACAAGCATAGCTACCACGTGTAAGTTGAGCAAGCGACTAAGCATTTCACCTCACTTCGTCAATGCGAGTGGGCACCGGAATGAATACACTTGAACGATGCATAATATGTATGGAGACTTTCAAAAATAGTAATTAGTATAGGACTCAGGACAAGTGGAAAATAGTCATTCGAAAATAGTAAACAGTATTAGACTCAGGCCAAATGGTAAGTTAGGTGATAGGAATGAGTGAATTCTCAAAAATGAGTTATCCAATCAAAGATAAATAATGCATGTGTTAAATTATAACGTGGTATATTTGAAATTATTAATAATATTATTTACAAATACTTCCGGATATTGGTAATTTTGACAAATGCGTTTAAGATTATTGATGTGGAGAAAAAGAAACTGAGGATCAGAAAGTCGATGTATTCGAAATAGCTAGTTTAAAATGATATTTCTAAATAATTGAATAGAATTACAAGATTGATATGATAGCAGCTTTATGATAGTGAAGTTGTAAGAATCATTTATATATTATACACACACACACACATATATATATATATATATATATATATATATATATATATATATATATATATATATATATATATATATATCCAGTTATATTGTAATAATTAAGTTCGAAATTAGAATGATAGAAATGCAAAACGCTGCATATATTTATTTATCTCGTGACAAATGCAGAACAAACAGCTTTGTGGACGTTTATTTTCATTCATCTCACCTCTGGTAATTTTGAGAAGTCAGTTTGATAAAGTTGTTCAAGATTTGCATACTAAGAAGTTAAAATATATCCAGAAACAATGTTCCTTGAGAATTCTAATTCAAAATGGAAAATCTTAAAACTTTAAGTTTCAAAGAAGTTATATCCTCAACAGTCATCTTCCTCGGCTAACTCATTAGTGCAGCTTCAGACCTGGAAATACTTCAGAAAGAGCAAAGTGTTCATCTCCCTGTTCGTCCTTTGTTCACCTGCAGCAATATTCTAAAATCAGAACCTCGAGAAAAGATATCAGTTAACATACAAAGCCTCCTCCTCATCAAACTAAACAAAGAACGAAGATAATAAGAAAAATAAAAAGAAAACCACAAAGAATCTGAATAAAAGTTCGCGTACATAATACTAAACAAATCATTCGACTTTTAAAAATAAGAACAACAAAACGTATGACCTTCTCATTACGCGCTTTGTTAAACGCAGGCAGCGACCCCACCTGATAAGCTTTGGAACTTGCAGATGCCTGATTTGTAAAATTGTGGTGAGTGCACGTCTGAGTTTAGGAAATTGGGTAAATAATAGGAAAGATAACAAATGGTTCGTAAAAGAGGAAATGACGTGTTAGTGGAACAGGAAATAAGAGCCTTTGGATGGTTTTGCGGGTAGGGGACAATTATTCTTGATAAAAAAGACAGAAAAAAGAACGAAAAAGTGTAATATCTGAATTCAGCGCTCGTTAGAGAATATGTAAGAGGGTGGGATGTTTTGAAGCATGCGCTCTGTCGTTAGTTTTGTACCTACTGAAAGGGAGGTATCCCTAATTGGCATTCGGTTATCCTCAATCAGATGTTGCAGCAGGGGCACGTTAAGTGGGTGCTTTTTATAGGATTTTTTGTTTCTTTTACGAAGAAGAATTGCATGATTAAACGGAATGAATAAAGAAGAAAAACACCTATTTAAAAATCGGCATGGGAATACATTCACTGTTACGAATTTTATTGGA
The DNA here is from genome assembly GCA_951213105.1 of Amaurobius ferox. NCBI lineage: Eukaryota > Metazoa > Arthropoda > Arachnida > Araneae > Amaurobiidae > Amaurobius > Amaurobius ferox. The sequence continues at coordinate 79,164,431 of OX578137.1, read as the reverse complement.
CAAACAAGAATATGATTGTTTACATGTGCAAACGGATATCTAAAAAAATAATGTCGTTTATTTCAATTTTCAACAGCGATTCCGTTTCATTGATTTGTACAACAGTGAGCTTCTCAGAGATTTATCTATATTATGTACGCAAAATGAATAGAACTTCAAGAATTCTTATAAATTCCAGTTAATTATAAGCTTCTCAAATCTGACTCAGAAAAATTGTAGTCAAAAATAAATAACTATTTGTTTATTTAAATTCTCTAGTTCATTTACATAATTATAACAAATATAAATTTTATCACCACCCCCCTTTCATTTATTTTAATAACTTCTTTTAATAACTATATTTTAATAACTATTACAATAAACAGTGATGTGATTTTCAAATGAATCTCATTCGTATATTCATTCTGAGCTGAAAGGAAAATATGTGCCTCCGATGACAGATTGCAGCTGTTATCAGTAAAGGAAGATAACGTTTAATTGCTAAAGATCATTAATCAGAAAATCGAAATAAGCATATTTCTCATATTAATGGACAAAACAGATAGTAATTTGTAGGATGCTTTAACGGTTCTTACAGTTGATGCCATTACACGTTTCCGTGTGAGAGTTTGCGCCTGTTATTTTCATGCCAGAAAAATTTATGATAGGATATTGCATCCATGAAAAGAGTAGTAATGATATTTATAAAGTAATTCTGAGAGATAATCGTACTTCCCCTAATATGAAATGTAATAGGAACGAAATTAAAAGACCAGAGGATAGCGAAAAGAAAATTATTTAATAAATAAAGCGATATTTATCACATTAAATATTAAATTCTTCAGGATTGAATTGCGTCTGTGTGTCTAACGCCTCTTTGAAGGTATTTAATACTTACTTCTTTATCCTACACTCACTGCTGCTCTTTCAAGCATGTGGTGTCTTGCAGTCCACAACAGAGGGAGAATGTCCTTCAGAAGGACAAGCTAAATGAGTGACGTCTTTTAGTTTAGGGCAAATCACAGAGTGGTAGCTGTTCATAATTGCGTATCTCCAAAGTGGACAAGTCGAGGTTGTTGTTGAGGCCCAGAGCGTCCGACCTACCAGAAAGGTGTAAGGTAACTGTTTGGACGGCCGGGAAGTGCCACCCAATTTAGACCGGAACCCAGTGGGGGAGGCATTCACAAGGACCGTATCCTCCTTCCCCTACCACCAACCTCTCGAAAGGACTTACGGACCCACATGGTTAACGTGATCGTACTCCGCATGAACATGGCGGCAGTTGTGGCAGCGTGCAAATCCAGCGCGCAAACTGCGCCCGAGCTGCGCCCGAGCTACTGCGCCCGAAATGTGCCAACCGCACGCGGTGTTCCTAGGTGGTCACCCACCCAAGTACTAACCGCGCCCGATGCTGCCTGACTTCGGTGATCTAACGAGAACCGGTGTTTTCAGCACGGTACGGCAGTGTGCTGGATAGGTCAAGGTGTCAAAATATCCAATATGCTGTACAGACTGAAGATAATCAAGTCCTGTTAAAATCCTGAAGCATGCAATATCGATAGCGCTTAGGGTATCCCGAGGAACTACTTTTTGCTTGTCATTAAGACAACATGTCTTTCCTGCAGAAAATTCCCCATAGTTAGACGATTTCATTTAATATAGAAGAAACAAATGGTTTCAGTAGTGAAAATGAATAGTCTGGCCAACCGATGATGGGTAATTTAATTCCATAGTGGTACATAAGTTTTTAACGCTGAAAAAGTAAAACTAGCTGAAAGAAATTAAACTCAATTTCAAAATCGAGATGCAAGACTATAAGGCAAGGCAACTTTCTTCTTTGCATAAAATTGTCCAGATTTAAACTATTTTCTTGATTATGGAAGAAAATAATGGTTTCAGTAGTGGAAATGGATAGTCTGTCCAACCGATGATCGGTTATTTAATTCCATAGTGGGACAACAGTCTTTAACGCTGAAAAAGTAAAACTAGCTGAAAGAAGTTAAACTCAATTTCAAAATCGGGATGCAAGACTATAAGGCAAGACAACTTTCTTCTTTGCAAAAAATTGGCCAGATTTAGACTATTTTATTGATTATGGAAGAAAATAATGGTTTCAGTAGTGGAAATGGATAGTCTGGCCAACCGATGATCGGTTATTTAATTCCATAGTAGGACATCAGTCTTTAACGTTGGAAAAGTAAAACTAGCTGAAAGTAAAACAAAACTCAATTTCAAAATCGGCATGATAGACCATAAGTTATCGTGTTTCCTTCGCAGTAGAATACTATTGAATCATAGAAATTTCCAACTAAGATCGAGGAACCATTTAAACTTTCGTGTTCTAATTTTTTTGCAGGGATTCAAATACCCGGATGAGCGAAATTCACTCAGGAGTGAGCCCACAATTCCTAAAATTTTAATGCTCCAAACATTAATCTCATTAAATACGAGAAAGCATTTTTATGTCACATTACGGCAAAAAATTATTTGGGCAAAGAGTAAACTAGCAATTACAAGTACGTGTTTTGTCTCTTTAATTTGCCGTTTATTAAATATTCTCTTATTGAAACTGCATTCTGGCTGAAATGAATGAAAGGAATTTGAAGAATTTCAGCTAGGGAATTTAGGTTTGAAAAATATTGTTTTAGTGATTTCGTTCTTTTAACAAGACACGTCCTTTTAAATGTAAAATTTAATTTTGCAGATTAAAATATATAGCCTTAATTATTTGCATTCTGTGTGAAAGGCATATGTATGTCGTACCTGTCTTTCAGGAAATTTAGTGTTATATATTAAGATTTTCAGAATTACATTATTTTTATAATTTGGACAGCGCCTTTAAACTGACGGGTAGCTATTTTACATTTCAGTATCATATAATATTTAATTACCTAGTTTCAAATAATATAATTTGCGCTAAATATTAAACAATAATCCTGGAGCTGGAAAATGCGCTTGATTTTATCATACATCCATATTTTATATTATTTAGATATCTGTGGATTATCAGCAGAATCGATGTCGGTAAATTCTGAAATGTGTTCTCGATATTCTGATAATTCCATATACACTTAGTTTCGTTGAATACACTTGGTTCCACTCGATTGTATGCTACACAGATTAATATTCATAATAACCCACTTATATACTATAAAGATAATACATATAAAATCATTAAATCAATTTATGTAACAAATAGTAGTAATTTATTACTATATACATGATATATTTCTTTACTATTTATTCTATTGATTTACACCGGAAAAATAATCAGTTGCCAAGTTTGGCGATTTATCCTTTTTCCTAACGTATCTTCTAAGAATTAAGCTGAAATTCCCGAGATTGATGCTTCATCTTTTACTTAATTAACCGAGGATTTATTTGCAATAAAACGGGTATGTTTAACACTAGTTCTATGGAGGTTTTTTTTCTGTTTTACAATATTCTATGCATTTAAGTGAGATATGTGAATATAATTTACTGTAATTAAGTGGGGTCGACTGAACTATATTTTTTTACCTTCCTTAGAATACAATAATGTATAAGGAAAGTATTGTGACGGGGTCGAAAATTCGAATTCGAGTTTTCGACGGGAGAGTACGTTTCAAGTATCCCTGATCACAAATCGAACATTTTTGAAGTGATGTCTGTGTGTGTGTGTGTGAAAGCATTTGTGTGTGTGTGTGTGTGAAAGTATTTGTATGTGTGTGTGTGTGAAAGTATTTGTGTGTGTGTGTGTGTCAGTGAGTATGTGGAGGCGATAACTGACGAACGAATGAACCGATTCGAACGAAATTTGGTACAAAAATAACAATCGATAAACACTGGAAGCCTATTGTTTTTATTCGCAATCGAATGTTCAGAACCTCCCTAAATTTTCAAGACAAATATTAAAAAACTCGTCAAAAAATCAAAATCTCGAATAAAGTTACACAGATAGACATTTAGTATGTAATTTTTTATTATAAAATGATTGACATAGATTTTAGAATGCTAACATGAGCCATTCTCGAGATATTGCACATTTAAAAAAAATATCAAAAATTCATATAAAATTAAAAAACAATATTTCCTATTGAGAAACATGTTCACTTTTCATATGTAATACCATGCGGTAAATTTGGTGACATTCTCGTGGATCTAGCTCGTTCTACTCATAAAAAAAGATACTTTGTGTAATACTTTTGCATTTGAACGCCAATAGTCATTTGTCTGCTGTAAGAATAACTTATTTCTCCGTCCATAACGCTTGGCGAGATTTTGGCGACGAATTTGGTGGAATATCGCTAACTTGGCGACTTTATAAATGGTGCTAATTTAACGAAAAACTCGCCAATTGGATAAAAATGGCGCTAAATCAATGAAAATAACTACTAATTGACGAAAATTCAATATCTTGGAAATAACATAAATATCTACTATAATAAATAATCTATTTTTTTTACTGTAAAAGTAGTAAATTCATTGCATTATATAAGGACAGTCGTGTGCTGCCCACATCATATTTTTTTAACTGCGATTGTAACATATTGGAACAACATAACATATTGTAATGTCGTATAACAGAATGTAAAGGACTCTATCGTATATATTTATTTACCATTTTTATTTCAATTTTTAAAATTTTGTTTTTTTTTAAATGGACAATAAGTTAGGCAAGCTAATGTATTTCAAAAATTAATTTGATCAAACTGTTGCAATAAATATATATATTGTATGAAGTACTTTGTTAATAACACAAATATTTAAAGGTACTCACTGATTTTTGTTGTAAAAAAACATTCATCAAGAAAAATGAGTAACTAGATATTTTATGTGTGCCTGCTCCGTCTCATTTATTTTGATGAAGGCCCTCATTTTAGTTCCAAAACCAGTGTTTGATTTAACTCATTTGTTCTGAAATACATTTTTAATTTCCTTATACACATAATATAATGTATAAGGAAAGTATTGTGACTGGGTCGAAAATTCGAATACGAGTTTTCGACGGGAGAGCACGTTTCAAGCAACCCTAATCACGTATCGAACATTTTTGAGGTGATGTCTGTATGTGTGTGTGTGTGAAAGCATTTGTGTGTGTGTGTGTGTGAAAGTATTTGTATGTGTGTGTGTGTGAAAGTATTTGTGTGTGTGTGTGTGTCAGTAAGTCGGTGGAGACGATATCTCACGATCGAATGGAGTGTTTCGAATGACATTTGGCACAAAAATTACAATCCGTAAATACTGGACGTCAATTGTTTTTAAACACAATTGAATTATTAGAATCCCCTAAATTTCCGAGTGAAATTTAAAAAAAAATAATCAAAAACTCAAAACATTTAATAAAGTTACGCAAATAGACATTTCTTATGTAATTTTTCCTTAGAAAACTATTGACAAAAACTTTAGAACGTTGGCACGAACCGTTATCGAGATATTGCACATTTTTTAAATTCATTTATCAAAAAATTTTATAAATTAAAAAAAATATACTATCTGTTGAGAAACATGTTCACTTTTCATATGTAATATCATGCGATAAATTTGGTGACATCATTCTCGTGGATACAGCTCATTCCATTCATGAGAAAAGATACTTTGAGTAATACTTTTATATTTGAAAGCCAATAGTCATTTATCTGCTATAAGAATAACTTATTTCTCCGTCCATAACGCTTGGCGAAATTTTACCGACGAATTTTGCGGTATGTCGCCAAGTTGACGATTTTCTTAAATGTCGCCAAATTAGCGATAATCTGACCAAATGGATAAAACATGTCGCTAAATCAATGAAAATTTCGGTTAATTGACGAAAATTCAATATCTTGAAAAGAATATAAGTATCTACTATATGAATAACCTTTTTTTTTTACTGTAAATGTAGTAAATTCATTGCATTATTTAAGGAAAGTCATGTGTTGCCCATATCAGATTTTTTAAATGAACACAATGAAGTAACTGCTGCATGTAAAAAGGTAAGTTATCCGTAAATTCATGGACACTGGCGTCCCTTAGGCACTGCCAGTCAGTAGCTGAAATCGCGTACTGTCCTACATGTTCTTTTGGACCGAAGAATGGGGCTCATAATTCCCTCGAAACAATTGTTGTCACCTTACTGATATATGCCCGCTTTATTCAAAAAAGTTTTGGAAGCTTTTATCTTAAATCAGCGTTTTGATTTATTGTAATATTATATGTTAGACTATTATCGCATAAAATGTAACTTCTCATGCCGGTCTCTTAGAAAATTTTTCCAATTATAAAATTATTTTCAATAGCCTAGTTAGTCAAAGAAAACATGTTCTATCATCACATGATCAGAATTACCCGACATATCATTACAGATTTTCGGGCATTCGTATCAAACTTTTGTTAAATATGAGAATGCATGTAAGCTTTCAAATGCAAAACGTGTCTAAGGAAAATAAATTTTTATTTTCAACGAACCTGAAATCCATATTTCCGTCATTTCTGTTGATTAAATGAAAGTGGTTTAAGTCATATAACTTTTCCGCGCTAAATTTTGCACATGAAAGAGTTTTTCCTTTTCATTTAATTAAATGAATAAGAAATACTTTTATACTTGAAACTTTTTTTATAGAGGACCCGTATAAATAGTTAAATTTTGTAATTTTTACTAAAGCATGCTACTTGACCAAAAACAGTCAAAGTCTGAAACGCTACCTCCATTGAAGCGTTTTTTAAATTGGAATCATTTATATTTGACTAATCGTTCAAAATATATTTTGTCATGCAATATTTTTGAAACACCCTCTAAATGTATTCATATGTAAGTATGTGTATATGACAAATATGCACTGAACTGAGTGAGTGAGTGGTATATCAAAGTTATCGAGCACATCTACTGTAATTAGAATCATGGTTTGGGTGTCATTCAATCTGTTTTAACTTCGAGATCAAGGGAAAACTCTGAAATTTCAAAAATTCAAATTATATGGATGACGATGCAAACAAATGAAAAAAAAATAACTTAAATGCACTGTGATTAATTAATTATCGATCACTTCCACTCTCGTTATAATTCTGGTTTGCGCCTTGCCTTAATCGGTCCGTCTTAGGTTCTTGTCAACGAAAAATCTAATATTTCCAAAATTTGAATTAGAGACAATCATGAAAAGGAAAAATAAAAAAATTCAACATCATTTTTCAAAATGATCGAACACTTCCACTCAAGCCAAAATAACAGCTTTGGTCTCATTCGAGCTATCTCAGTTTCCAAATCGACGAAACAATTGAAAATAATGTCAATTAGAGGTGGCGAAATAAAGGGGTTTCTTTTAAACCTCACACTCCTTTACCTGTTAAAAATGTGCGTAATTCGTTTTAATTTATTTATTAATTAATTGATTTATTTTTTGCTAAATTTGAAACAGCCTTTGATATTAAAACTTCTATTAAGTGTGTAGGGTGTGGAGTACATTTAATGTCCACTAGACATTAAGAACCCTCGAAGAGTGGGAGAAATGGCTAGTATGACACATTCTATATCGAGTGCTGGCCAGAAAATGTTTATATCTGTGAGTTCTCGCGGGAGGTAAAAAAAATGTAGATACCTGGTATAAATTATCCCTTAAAAGTTCAAAACGTTCCGCTGCAAAAACTATTTCAGAATCCCTTCTCCATCTAATCTATTTCAATCACCAAATTTAATTTATACTCCACAGAGTACCTGTATTAAGCCCTTTTATGTATTTGATAGAGGAAAATGTTATAAACAGGAAACCTACATGCACGAATTTAAAGCGTGCTTTTTGAAAGCGGGTGATGCAGATTAATCTCCCATGATAATATTTGCGCAGCAGCTCGGAGAGCCAGACATGATATAAGGTGACGCCGGCTTTTCATATTCTTTTTAGAGCATGATTTCTTTCCTAAACGGTTATGAATAAGTAATACCCTGCCTTATCTCCCCGTCCTGCGATATGTAATTCGCACACACGGCCATGCCAACGCCACATCGTTTTGCGTGGAGCCACGAACCCTAACGTCTATTGTTAAGATTCGGGGGAAAGGCGATATTCCCCCTTCTTGCTTGATAATAATTGGCCTTGGGACCAGGCTTTCATATCGCTGCCATCGCTGCGGAGTACAAAAGCGTGGAAAAAACACGTACACGATAGCAAGAATAGACGGTACGGGAGGCTGCATCCTCCACAATAACAATAAAATACATAAAAATATGTCGAAATTCCCTTGCTCATATGAGAGCATTATATTGCAGAAATGAAAATAAGCGGGGCCTGGCGTTGTTGGTTCTGGTTTTCCTGTGACCCGGAAATCTTTTGAGATGGCTGGAATATCTCGTTAGAAGCCCACCCTACGTTTCCCCAGGGTATGAGGGACGGGATTGAAGCTATGGTTGTGCCCTGACTTGAGGGTATTCTCATGTTACGGTGGGTTGGATAGACTGGCTAATGATGTAGCCGGTCCCTGAAATTGAGGGGGCTGCACCGTAATGGCTGGTTGTTGACACTGTGAGGGTGCAGTGTTACAAGTGTAGAATTTGTAACAAGGTAGTGTATTTTTGACGATGGACATTTTCTGTGCAATTTGCGATAAAAACGAATTCTAAATAAAATAGATAATGATGAAAAAAGTGAGATGCAAATTATTCGATAATTAACTGTTTGAAATTTTAAAAATTGCTAAATTTTGCTGGTATGAAAATGTAATTGCTATGGCATTTAAAAAAAAAGCTTAATACATATGTTTCTCTGTAATAAAATCGTTCTACTTTAGACGTTGTATAATATAAACATGTATAAATATGTAGATTTCCTTTCCTCATTCCTCATCTCCCAAAAAGGAAATACAGCCAATTTTGAAAAAATCTGCTGTGGGCAACACAAGACTTTTTCTACAGACTCAAATTAATTCTATCTTTCTTTCTTAAATAAGTTATTAAATTGAGTTCAATTGCACCAAATTACACGGGAAATTATTTAAATTTACACCGTATTTACAGTTTCAATTCAATTTTTATTTTCATTTAGTAACTGGACGCATTTTTAAAGGCAAACTGGCAAAATACTAAAATATCTCGAGAACGATAAGTTATGAGGTAGGTCCTATTAATTTCTTCGTCAAAAATTACGTATGAAACAAGTATTTAATTGATACATTTACGTATATGCAGTCTTTTATTTTCGATTTGGATGATTTTTTTCCGAATCGTAGTGGCATCTATAATCAGCACCAGGGTAATCTACAAGTGACGTATTTACAAAATTTTGTGAAATTTTGTCCCTTATTTTTTTTCAGCTAGAATGGATACATACATTTCACAAACAGACACACACACACACAGGCGTTACGCTAAAAATAAAGTTTTCTGGTTCAGGATTGCTTGAAATGTGTAGATCAGTCTAAAACTCAATTTGTCATTTTCGCCACGATTCCAATAATTCTCTATACGTTGATTCCCTATACACTATCATCTATTATCAGGAAATTAAAATCGTATTTAATAAATACATGAATAGCTAGAATATATGCAAGAGGTCGAGATTGACGTTCATATATATTATTTGTTTAGGCAATGGGGATGCGGTGGAAAACAAATCCTCCCTTATTTTCACACACACCCCTACATGGTTACACCATAGAACAGACAAACATTTAGCATGCAATTTAGCCGCATAACTCTAAATGTAAAGAAATTAGTATATCTCTGATATCCAAATTATACTAGGATCAAATTATAATAAAGTTTTGCACGAAATACGCAGAGTTCACTAATGCCAAATGTATATTACGCACATCAAGATGTTACTGCCTGATCTGGTCATACAAATATAACTCAAAAGTTATCTAATATATCGATATAACTTAAATAAATAATAAATGATCGGAAATGCATAATGTTTATACAAATTACGAAATTGGAATAGCATGACTTCATAATTCGGCTTTAATGAATGTCAAATGCTATTGTAAAGCAGTATTTCTATACCTAAGTATAAATGTCGAAATAAGTTAATTCATTACAGAATTATATCAAACTCTATATCTCGCATCAATATATCATTATCGTGTGATTTCTGAAATTGACGGATACATATTATAGAACAGAAATGCTAATTCTCTTTTATTACGTAGTATGTAAATAAAAATTTGTAGACTTTATATAAATAGCAAGTACCATTAGTCTCTTCATTTTACAAAATAGAGTTTATTTTAAACATTACCATGCAATAAAATATATGTATTTATTACCTAAATGTTTTATTGCCATATACAAATTCTAATGTGATTAGCCTACCACTTTCCCTATTGAACTCTAATTCAGTTTCTCTTACTTTCTTTCATAATGCATTAAATTGAATTTATTTGCAAAAAAAATATAGATATTTGTTTGAAATTACATCGATGTTGCAACTTTAATTCATCTTCTGTTTTATTTGGAAAGTTTATGCATTTTTATACGCATTTTAAAAAACTTGTTTGTATGTTTCGCTTTCTGATCAAAAATTACGTATAAAACAAGCATCGAATTATTGTATTTAAGCATATTTAGTCATTTAAGCATATATAGCATTTTAAGCATATTTAGCATATAATCATTATGCCTTTAAGCATAATTCTAAATCGATGCATACGCTGATTTAGCATATCTAGCATTATGCTTTTAAGTATAATGTTAAATACATGCATTTTAAGCATATTTAGCATTAGTCTAAGCATATTTAGCATTTAGCATAGTATGGATTTAAGTATATTTAGTCTTTAGATTTTTACTTGCTATTCTACAAAAAAGGACGATTTTATTTTTACGAATCGCACCAAAATATTATCATCACCAGAGTATCCCAAATGTGACTTGTCTACTAAGTTTTGTGAAATATCGTCGAATAGTTTTTGAATTAGATTAGATACATACATTGCACAGACACACACGCAAACAGACAGACACGCAGACTGACACGAACACGATACGATTTCAAATATACGAAGCGCATGGAAGTTTGTTTATCAAAATAACAACAATCTTAAATAATTAATTGTAAGAAATTAGGTGATAATATTAAAAGTATATCTAAAAGATGGAAAAGAACCATCTGACAGACTATTTTAAAATGTTCTAAAAGCATGGAAACTAATAGTATGGTAATAAGCGTAATAGCTGTTAGATGGAGAATTGAAATTAATCATTTAATAAAATAACTGTGTTGTATACAAATATAAAATTGTAACTGTAGTAAGTTGAGTCTGTTACGGCAATACTGCTTTGTATCTAAAGAAAATTGAATCAATATTGAAAAAATGAATCAATATTGAACGATTTATTAATAAAATATTTTTAAAAAATGGTTTGCTTTTGTAAAGTCTTTTAAATGTGAAAGATTCGATTGAAAATAACGACATATAACAATGTGTAACACATTAAACAAGTAACCTTAAAATAGCTTTTAAACATGATTCATTTTGTAAAAGTATATTGAGCCTGATATATTGATTCAAAATAAAGACATACCACTTTTTGCCTTAGTGAACCACATTAAAATAAACTATGAGAAGAATATTTTAATAGCAAAAAAATAACATTAGACAATTCATTCTAAAATGTTCTTTAAAAAATATTCATCTTAAACATGCTAGATGAGATAGAAATAAAGCCATATTTCACTTATTCATTGAAAATAGTCATCATTAAAAATCGTTTTTAAAAATGTTTCATCTGTGTAAAGTTACTAAGCGTTAAATATGCAATTGAAAACACAGATATATCACTTTACACCAGCAGCTTTATACCACAAGAAAAAAATCCGAGAGATTTTTTTCTTGCAAAGAAACATGACCTCTTTGCTGCCAACCTTATTTGCACTGATTATGTGTATTCGGGTGCGCAAATACAGAAACACAGATATAAAGCATATACGGAGCAACAAATATTTCATAGTATTAGATGTTCCAAAAGATTTATTATTCCTCTGTGAACACATGTGTGAGAGACAAGAGGAGAGATAAGGTAGAGAGATAGAGAGAGAGAGATAGGGATGGGGTAGAGAGAGATAGGGTGGAGAGAGAGAGATAGGGTGGAAAGAGAGAGATGGAGTGGAGAGAGAGTTGGGGTGGAGAGAAAGATGGGGTGGAAAGAGAGAGATGGGGTGGAAAGAGAGAGATGGGGGAGAGAGCTATGTGGTGGGGAGAAGATTGGGTTGAGAGAGAAGGGGTAGAGAGAGATGGGATAGAGGGAGATCAGGTAGAGAGATGGGATAGAGAGAGATGGGGTAGAGAGAGAAGGGGTAGAGAGAGATGGGGTAGAGAAAGATGGGGTAGAGAGAGATGGGGTAGAGTGTAAGATGGGGTGGAGAGAGATGGGGTAGAGAGAGATGGGGTAGACAGAGATGGGGTAGAGAGAGATGGGGTGGAGAGAGAGAGATGGGGTGGAGAGAGAGATGGGGTAGAGAGAGATGGGGTATAGAGAGATGGGGTAGAGAGAGATGGAGTGGAGAGAGATAGAGAGATGGGGTAGAGAGAGAGACATGGGGTAGAGAGAGATGGGGTAGAGAAAGAGATGGGTTAGAGAGAGGGAGAGAGCGGTAACATATTTGCCTGTTAAATACAATATAAAAAGCATCCTTTAGCTTTAATTACTGAAAATTCAAAATTAAAAAAGCTAGTTGCTTTCTTTTATGAAGCTCAAAATTTTCTAAGCCAAGGAACTTTTAACTAGAGATATCCTATAGTCAGAAACGCAATGTCCTCTTTGGAAGAGGATGTTCCGATCAGACAACTTAGAACATGTGAACTATAAAAAAAAAACAGTGAGTTTAAAAATTTTAAAGCTAAATTGAACGAGCATGTGTTTCACTGTTTTCTTTAGAAAGTTAAAACAAGATTTCGGTTCGTAATTGTTATCCAATGCAAAGATAACGTATTAAATCTACGTGTAATGATTAATTAATGGGTGACATCCAAATGTGATAAAACAAATTATTGGTTTAAATAAATTTTTATTTGAAAATGAGCTTTAAATTTAAATTTTCAACAAAGGGTTGTATTTGTCCTCAAAGTGACCCGACTAATGAAATAAAGAGACAGATAATACTTAATTATCAATCTAATAACTATCAATGCATCAATCCATTTTAACTCAAACTGTCTGGAATTGAGACTGTGTTCCTGAATCTCTGGAATTATCCCTTTTGAGACTCTAATAATACTCTCGTAAGAATGACTAAATATATATTTCTATAAAATAAAAAAATAATCATTTCATTCTGGGAAAATCCCATGTCTTCCCATTGATGAAAAAGGGAGTCTGTAATTGGCATTTGATGTATTAATAAAAACAACAGACGATATTTTTGATATATTTTTGAGATTATATTATTGTGCCAATTAAAAGAAAAATGTATAATTATTTATATATACGTTGCATATCCTTACAATGCCATTGACACAGAATTATATTCACACAAATTAAATGTAGGCGCTGTAAATGATTTCACTTGCTGAAACAATGCTTTGTGAAATTAATGAAAAATTAATGAAAAATTTGTTGGAGTTATTACGATTTAAAAGTAACGTTTAAAAATATGGTGTCTTCAGACTACGATTGCAATATATGGTATATAACTACGCGCCAAGAAAGATTTATCCAAATGAGACAACATTTGGTACGTGTAATTTGGATGTACTGAAAAAGAAATGATTAGAATTTCAGAACAATTGGATGATTTATTGCACTGAAAAATCTACACAAATTGAGCATGTCAATATGGCCTTGATGCAAGCTGCTACTTGCCGTGGCATTGATGCATAAAGTTGCCGGTAGGTGTTCTGAGGGATGTCGTTCCAAATGGCCTCCAATTGACGAGCAAATTCGTCTACATTCTGGGATGGTCGCAGGCGGCGCCCCATCTCAGTCCAATGTGCTAAATAGGCGAGAGATCTGGGAACCTGGCTGGCCAACGAAGTGTGTCGTGAGCACGCAGACAATCAATATAGATACGTGCCGTGTGTGGCCTGGCATTATCTTGCAGAAAAGTTAGACCAAAGTGTCGCTAAAGGAATGGCAATACAACGGGTCGTAGAATGTAGGCAACGTACCGCTGTGCTGTGATGGTGCCACGGTGGACTGTCAAAGGGGTCCGGCTATCAAACGAAATGGCACCCCAGACCATAACTCACCGTTGTCGGGCCGCGTGGCGTGTGACAGTAAGAGCTGGATCCTAACGATGCCCGGCTGTCTCCAGACCCGTCTGCGCTGGTCGTCTGGACTCAGTTCGAAACAGGGACTCTTCATTGAAGACAATCAATGATCACAATTCCTTCCCATTCCGAACAATTCCACGTTGATCGGTCCCGGCACCATTGCAATCGATGTTGACGGTGCATACTGGTCAGTAGTTAGCAGTGTAATGGGCGCAGAGAGTACAGATTCCGCTCCCGCAGTTTTCTATTAATGGTTCGGGCGGTTACTTCGGTGTTTGTCACACATTGGATGGTTGATAACGACAAATGTCGTGCTGCCTCAGCTGCTCCGACAATCACTCTATCTTCCCGTTCTGACGTTGCTCTAGGCCGCCCGCTACTCGCTTGCCGCTGAAATCGGTCATTCCGTGCGCATTCTTGCCAACTTCGTCTAATTGCTATATTGATCCTACTCAAATCTCTAGCGATTCGTCGGTGTGCCCATCCAGCCTCATGCAGTCCGACAGTACGTCCTCTTTCAAACTCCTTCATATGCTCGTAGTGGACGCGAATTCGCCGGCAAGGCATTGTTACAATAAAGGTACACAAACGCAATCGAAATACACTACATGTTTGGTCCCTGAAAGCGAGGTTCGCTCCTTATATACACCACCATGATGCTCAATTTCAATGCGCTGCAGTTCCGACTATTCATTCATTGGCTGCGAATTTTTGATCATTTGCATATTCGGTCGAAAGGTGTTTGCATATAAAGTTTCATTACTATCGGATTATTTTGCTGGATGCGACCATATTTTTCTCTTAGAGTGTACATACATAAACACTGCGTACACATACACACTTATACATACAGATAGGCACGTAGGCAGAAAAAACTTTCCCACCCACAACTTCTGACCCACAACTTCTGACGAAAACATAAGATTTTGTTTAAAATAAAAAGCATTTACAATTGATCAATTGTAAACAATTGATCATTTTAGTAATTGATCAATGTTTTTAACTAATTGAGCAATGTATTTTAAATGTGTACACATCTCACAATACATTAAGAAATATTTTAAATGACAAAAGTTGGATAAAACATGTTACTTTAGGAGATAGCCTGAAAACATGAAAACATATATAAATAACCTAAATGTAGGGGACCTAAGCACCGATGTCCCCCTAGATACGTTCCTGTATACATACATCACCTGAAGAACAGTTATTTGTGTTCAAGTGTAGTCAAAATGTGCAAATCCGAATGAAAAATGAATCCAAACTTTTTCCCCCCATTACACAATTTTCGTTAAGCACTATATTAGTATATACGTAGAGAAAGTAAAAATTGTGATTTGATCGATCTTTGAAAATATATAGACATTTTTCATGAAGAAATATGTACATATTTTACTTCTAATATCCAATGAAAATAACCGCCATAATTTTCATTCTAATAACTGAATTTTGTTGAAAAATATTTAACTACAACAAAATCAAACATTTTATATTCCCAAGAACGACTTCTAAGCAGATTGTAATTGATTTCCTATTGAAAATGGTACATGTAAAATGCTAATTTTGGTTGTTTTGTAGTATACAGAGTTTCTAGGAAAATCTATAAGCACTAAAATATCTTCGGCATAAAAATAACCTTGAATGTCTACATGACGTTGCTTTTGGGAAAAATACTATGCCTCATCGAATAGTAGCAATTGCAGAATCCCAAGTGGATATTTATAAAGTTAATAAACGTAATCGGCAACAAAGCGAGATAGCCGAAAAAAACGAACCCCACAGTTTTATCGCGAATCACGAAGCATCGTACGATTTTTGAAGCATCGTATAAGTAGTTGGAATCATTATCAAGAACGTTTGAAACACTTATATTAAAGGTAATAAATACTTGATAGAAAGTCATAAATGTTTTTCGATAATATATAATCCATCATATATCAATGCTTTTTGATGTGCAATTTATTGCATAATGAACTATAAGTAATCTGTAGGTCTGTAAAAAAATTATAAACTCGTTAACTCGCTACAAGAATTTAATTTTAATGTTGCATTAAAATGTATAGAAAAACCACATTGTTGAAGATTTAGCTGAATAAAATTTCAATTTTAAAGAAACGTTGTTTCTTTCCCTAATTAAAAGAATGTTAGTATGTAAGTTTGGAATGTAAATTTTTTACTATCCAAGCGAGGATTTAATGTATTATTCATTTATTGACGTACGAACAGGGAACATGAATAAAACATAGACAGAAAAGTAACGCACAACTATTTGTTGAATTAAGATAAAAATAAAATAACAGCCACTTGTAATTCAAGGCTGCGAAAGAAAAATACTATACATCATTGTATTTAAAGATACAAGTTATATTTTTAATGTATTTTATAAACATAATGCAGTTATATAAAAGCTTTATAACACTGATAAGTATTTGACGTGTAAAATGAAATAGGTTTTATATGACCTATAAATTTTATATGACCTATAAATTTCATATGACCTGTAAATAATGTTTCATATGACCCTTTGATATGTTTTATATGACCTGTAAATAATGTTTCATATGACCCTTTGATATGTTTCATATGATCTGCAAAATGAAAACTTCATATAAAAATAACACATCATATAAAAATTAAAAAATACAAGAAAGCGTATGTCGTTCAGACACATTCAACGCGTCGTTCAGAAACACTTGCCTTCATATTGGTACATAATGATCTGTCTTATTCTCGTATCACTCATGCCAAACGGATTGTTTGTTTGCACGGTCTCTAAATGTTAACGGGTATTTCAATCAAAACCAAACTTTGTAGATCGATATATAATCGATTATGATCGATTATGATATAAAATATTGCTTGGTATTGATTTTCCAGGTGATTGGTTAAAAAATATATCACAGGGACTGTTGATGATCTCAGGAAATATTTGCGGATTTGAATAGCAAATTTTTATAATTTTGATAAAATCAAAACTGTTTCAAAACTGATGCTTGAGAGTCCGATTAGAGTAGAAAGATATTTCAGTTAAGAAAAGATCAAAATTGTTATAGTTGAGTTAAAAAAATTAATAGAAATTATTTTTCATAAATAATTGTAAATTTTGATACTTCAGTTTTATTTTAAAAATTGTTTAATATAACTGCTTTGAATAATTTAGAACATTTGATTTTTTAAAAAATATCACCCATTGCATCATCGCATAAACTGAAGTAAACCCGTTTGTTATGCGGGTGAATGCAGCTTGGATTTTTTGTTAGGAGCGACACATACACAGACATTTTTCCCGGTCGTCCAAACGGTTGTTCGAGTCCTTAGGATGAGTCGGACGATCTGGGTCTTCAACATACACAGACACCTTTCCTGGCCGTCCAAATATATGCTCAAGTCCCCAGGATGAGTCGGACGGTCTGGATCTTCAACACTCAACATACACAGACATCTTCTTTATTACTATATATACTCACTTATTACGTACTGGAATAGACATTAGATTAATGAATACAGTAGAACACTTTTTATAAGTTTTTCAAGGGCTTAAGCAAAAAAGAAAAACGTACATTTTATTGAAATTAGCACAATGGGATCTTTAGCTTAGCATGCTTTCCCACATCAAAGATATAATTGTGAAGGATTTAGCTATCAGTAATTGAAATTTCATTAAATATCTATACAGATACCTATAGCATATGTGCTATATAAACTGTCTATTTAGGTGTAATCTTATCGCATTATATATCTTAAAACAATAAATTTATAAAATAAAAATAATGTTTAATTTGGTTCAAATTTTATTACTACTAAAACTTATTCAGCATTGCTCTCTTATTAATTGTACTATAACACTAATTTTTCAAATTTCAGTATTCTATAAAATCAATATTTTACATGATTAACACACATTTCTCAGCAACCCCACTTATAATCCAGATGAAATTTAATACACAGATATTATTTAAGCGCATTGCGTAGCTACAAGCATTGATAAGCCTGCGAAATAAATGTTTTCGAGAGAAAGTCATGTAAAACTACAGTATTTAATGTAGAAACTTCTACGATATCATACATAACATTAAAATTTTTTCTTTGTCGTATAAAATATATTACAACACCCCCCCCCCTTAAACATATATATTTAGATCCCTATAAACGTCTTTATAAGTGATGTTCATATGTATGTTTCTGTTCAAAATGCCAATTCAGACTTTTTTCATTTCGCTAACTAATATCCCAAATGCTTTTACCTTCCATTTCACTGGAGTACTTTTACGGCTGAGTCCCCACATACTTTAGCTTGAAATCTATACAACTACGCAGCTGCGGAATATGTATAGATCACCGCCGTGTCCCCTACTGTGACGAAAGAAGGTGATCATACAGTCCTCTAGGCAAGAACATCCAGGAGTATTGTCCTCAAAAGCTCAAAGTTCCCGTCCACCAGACATCTTTTGTGCTCAAAAATGGTTGAGGGAGGAGTTGAGGTTACCCAGGTTTCATATCTACCCCTACCTTTCCCCTCATCTCCCCACATCTTTGTGTCCGATTGTGTTCCACCTTGACAATGTGAATATAACATTCGATAATCGGGAAAACTTGAGAAAAAAAAAATAAAAAAAAACTTGTTGAAAGCAGTTGGGCAAGGAAGAGGAATATGGCTTTTGCGTTTATATTTCCTTTCATATGCCGGATTCTGTTAAATTGAAGAGCTTGAAACAGTAATCTGAATTTTTTCGCTGAGGGAATATATTTTTATGACGAATTTCAATAAAGAAAGAGCAGGTGAATGAGGTACTCCTTCAGGGCGACGCGGTTCTTGAGAGCTCTTCACATATTTATGGGAAGAGGCGTATTGTAGTCATCGAGGTTAAAGCAAGCGTTTTAACCGTAGCTTTTATCTTGTAATAATAGTAACGTTATAAAAAAGATAGCACATTCGTATCGTCAATTAAGTTCAGTGTTTCACATTCTTTCATGATGAACGCATTCAAAAGACCAACTAGCAGAATAGTCTGTCATTTATAATTATGTAAAAATTCTAACATGACTCGTATTAAAATATTCCATTAAAATATTTAATTGATATCAGTTATTTTTATATCAATTTTATTGTTGTTTGAATAGGATGAAGAAACAGAGCAACTGCACCAGTAAAAGGCAAACACGCATAATCATAGTCAGGATCTCTAAAAGGTGAAGAGGGTTGAT
Source organism: Amaurobius ferox (assembly GCA_951213105.1). Classification (NCBI taxonomy): domain Eukaryota; kingdom Metazoa; phylum Arthropoda; class Arachnida; order Araneae; family Amaurobiidae; genus Amaurobius; species Amaurobius ferox. Next base: position 79,145,087 of record OX578137.1, on the reverse strand, counting down.
AATCAAATAGAGTTTCCAGTGCAGGATTTTAAATTTCAATATGGAACATATATATGTCTAACTGGTGTAATTGTTCCGCCAGTGTCGGAGAAAAGGATCATGACCCCCATTGGGACATCCTATGCTAACACTCTTCTACACCAATGAATATATAAGACGATATGTTTCGCACATATACAACCTTAATATGTAATCACTATGATTAAAAACTTTAGCAACGTGTTCACATCTTTTATTGGTATTATTATACCTTTCTGTCTTCACAAAAGTGGCTGTTTTATGCCTTTGAAACCAGTTAATTACTTTTAATCAACATTTTATGTTATAATTACGAAGTATCTGTCCTATATTTTCTTTACAAAATAATTTCGCAACAGGTCAAGCAATTTTGGATATTAATTATGTTAATTCTTATTAACTCCACATGGCCTATTTTTGTATTTTAGTTCGATACCTTTGTGTTATCGCTGTCGGCTCCCAGATGAAAAAAAAACGTTAAAATCCGGCTCAGAGCTTCACCCCAAAGAACATTTAAATCTATCAAATTTTCACGCCATGACGTTACGTCTATACATCATTTTCTTACGTCATGTTTATGGTTTTGCCCTTTGCACGCATTTTCTTTGCGAATTACGTTCCGTGTGTAGCGATTCAGACTAGCCAGGCCAGAACTCGGGACCTCGTGCTTACAAGACCGACATTATAAGCTTAGAGCAAAAGCTAACTTCGACTCCGAACTTATAATTCGGGTACACATCTTTGATCCGATGTCCTTGGTAGGAGCAGAGTCGGCTGCTGCCACACGTGTTTTCAAATGAAATGATCTCATGATTTTAGTGTACAATTTTACGTATAATATTACATAATTAGTTATGTATGCAAATTACGTCAACAGACTGAAAAGAGAGTGGAGGAGGGAAGTAAAACATAAACCAGGACTGAAAACTGAAGAACCAAAACTAGATTATGAAAAATATATAAGTTTTCCAACTTTGCACAACAGTGGCACATGAAAAAGATTCTTTATTTAATTACACATAAAATAGAACCGTAATGAGGGTGTATTTAGATTCAGTTCAAAATAATATTATGCATATCTTATCGTTATCCAAAATTGATATGATGCAAAACTGTCGAAATTATTCCATTTGCCTATACCCTTTTTGACCGCGACAATTTTGCTTCATATCAATTTTTAACACTTTACAACAAAGTTGAAAAGTATTTATGACTTTGTTCATTCTGTCTGTCAGTCTGTCTGTCTGTCTGTCTGTCCGTTAGCACGATAACTGCCGTAAAAATGACTTAATCAAAATGAAATTTTAGTATGTTGTTCAGACGGTCTGTAGGACCTATGGGAATATAAATGAATAATATCAACCAATTAGTTTTGGATTGAACCCGGGTTGAAAAAATGGAATACATTGAGCCCTATGGGACCTAATTTTTCAAGCATTTTTTAAGCGGATTTAAAATTCACAAATTGCTTCGAAAATTTTAGGCAATATTCAAATTGTTCCATAAAATATATAAAAAAAAATTCAATGAAATATATTCAGTAGTTTTTTAAATAAAAATTAAAATAATAATAACACCTATTATATGAAGCGATCACGTGACCATGATATGAAACGATCACGTGACATACTTCAAAATGATATATGGCATCCATCTTGTCTCAAAATCATGATTTTTAAAGTTCTTTTTAATTCATATTGAGTGTTGTATCCGTCCTAAAACTACTTTATTTTTGCCTAAATTCTGTGCATCTACATACTGAAACAACGCAATGACAATATATTTGTGTTTAAATGCTCATCCCAAATTTGATTATTTCTACAACTAAGCCTATTTTTCACCTATGTAAATTGTAAACAGCAAAATATGTAGAATGAGTTGTATTAGAATCGCTGTAATTTTTTAACACAAAATCATTTAGTCCATGGAGTCTGCTTAGCTGATATGAATGAAATATTCATTGATTTTAGAAAGAGAAGGACGATATTTTTCGATGAAGTTTTGCGCATATAGTTTAATTACTTGTAGCTCCATGGTCTTAATTTTTAAATAAAATAAATTATTATAGTATTGTGATGAATGACATGAATGGAGGAATTATTTATGAATGAAATGTTGCTTTTATAGAGAGAGCCAGGCGTGTTATTTTTTCTATGACGTCATTTGAATGGATTTCAGTTGTTTTCGATGAAGTTTTCAAATATAATAAATTATCGTAGTATTATGACAATTCTAAAATTATTACAAAGGAATGTATCACATTTTAGAGATTTTTAAACCAGGCAATTTATACTTAAATGCCGTCATTTGAATGAAGTTAATTTTTTTCGATGAAGGTTTAAGGTTTCAAATATAATAAATTAATGTAGTATTGTGATAAGTTTTAAAATATTACCGAGGAATGTATTGCATTTTAGACATGTTTAAATAAAATTGCATTGAAGTTGGAAAGTGTTTCATAATCAATGCTTTAAGCATGATTGATCTTTCTTGTTAACTATGATAAGATGTAGATAATGTTGTCAACACTTTACAACATAGTTGACAAGTGTTTATGACTTTGTTAATTCTGCCTGTCTGTCTGTCTGTCTATTCGTTAGCACGATACCTTCCGTAAAAATGACTTTATCAAACTGAAATTTTAGTATGTTGTTCAGACGGTCTGTGGGATTTATGGGAATATAAATTAATAATAACACCCAATTAGTTTTGGATTGAACCCGGGTTGAAAAAATGAAATACATTGAACCCTATGAGACCTAATTTTTCAAACATTTTTTAAGCAAACTTAAAATGCACAAATTGCTTCGAAAGTTTTAGGAAATATTCAAATTATCCCATAAAATACATAAAAAAAATTCAGCAAAATATTTTCAGTTGTTTTTTAAATAAAAATTAAAATAATAATTACACCCTTTATATAAAGAGATCACATGACCATTATATGAAAAGATAACGTGACCCACTTTAAAATAAAATATGGCATCCATCTTGTGTCTAAATCGGGATTTATAAAGTTCTTTTCAAATCATATTTAGTGTAGCATCCGTTCTGGTTTATTTTTGTTTAAATTATGTGCATCTGCATACTGAAACAACGCAATTACAATATATTTGAGTTTAAATGATCATTTAATTATGATTATTTCTACAACGAAGCCTAATTTTCACATATGGAAAACGTAAACACCAAAAGATGTAGAACGAGTTGTATAAGAATTGCTGATTTTCTTTAACGCAAAATGATTTAGCTCATGGAGTCTGCAATATAGTTGATATGAATGAAACATTCATTGATTTTACTCAGAGAACCAGACGATTTTTTCGATGAAGTTTTAATCATAGAGTTAAATTATTTGTACCTCCATGGTTTTAAGTTTTAAAATAAAATAAATTAATATGAAATTGTGATGAACGAAAGGATTGGAAAAATGTTTATGAATGAAAAGCTGCTTTTATATAGAGGCGATTTATATTTCGATGACGTCATTTGAATAAAGTTCATTTGTTTTCAATGAAGTTTTCAAATATATTAAATTATTGTAGTATTATGATAATTTAAAAAATATTACCGAGGAATGTATTGCTTTGTAAATATGTTTAAACCAGGCAATATATTTTTCAATGCCGTCATTTGCATGAAGTTCATTTTTTTTCGATGAATTTTTAAGTTTTCAAATATAATAATTTAATGCAGTATTGTGATAATTTTTAAATTATTATCGAAGAATGTATTGCATTTTAGAGATGTTTATATAAAATTGCATTGAAGTTGGAAAGTGTTTCATAATCAATGCTTTATGCATGATTGATCTTTCTTGTTTTTAATTAAACCTATGTCAACCTCCTAAGTTTGGTTCAATGTTACGTGCCTTTAAAACGTGCTTTCAATTTTTTCATGCGCTACTGCTGTGTTTGGGAGGATATTAAAAAATATAATTTTTCTCTTTGTAACACTTTACAACATAGTTGAAAAGTGTTCATGACTTTGTTCAGTCTGTCTATCCATTCTCACGGTAACTGCCGTAAAAATGACTTCATCAAAATAAAATTTTAGTATGTTGTTGAGACAGTCTGCGGAACATATGGGAATGCAAATGAATAATATCACCCAATTAGTTTCGGATTAAACCCAGGCTGAAAATATGAAACACATTGAACCCTATGGGACATAATTTTCAAACATTTTTAAAAGAAGTTAAAATTCATAAATTGCTTTGAAAATTTTAAGAGATATTCAAATTATCCTATAAAATATATAAAAAAATTTGAGCAAAATATATTCTGTAGTTTTTAAATAAAAATTGTGATTTATATTTAGGGTTGTGTCTGTCCTAAAACCGCTTTATATTTTAGTATTTTCTGTGCATCTATATTCTGTGTGAACCGAATTAGAATATTTTTTAGCTTAAATGCTCATCAAACTTTTATTATTTCTATAACGAAACCAAATTTTAATGGATACAGATCATAAACAAATGAGTGTAAGATGAGTTGTATAAGAATTACTGATTTTTCACGCAGAATTATTTAACTCTGGAGTCTAGAATAAATGTGTATGAATGAAATATTCACTGCTGTTACATAGAGTGCCAGATGATTTATATTTATGTGACGTCATTTGAATAAAGTTCATTTTTTTCCCATGAAGCTTAAAATTTTCATATATACTACATTATTGTAGTACTGTGTTTTATATATGTTTAAAATATATCAGCACTGAATGTATCGCATTTTACAGATGTTCAAATACAATTGAATTTCAGTTGGAAAGTGTTTCATAATCAATGCATTATGCATGATTGATATTTATTATTTTAAATAAGTTCTAGAACAAATCTTATATAAACTTGAGCGTTTTGTTCCACATGATAAATTGGATGCGATGTATTTATTGTGATAAAATTTTATTGGTGTTCATTTATTGTTCCATACTCTTTTCTTTTAGCAGCATTTTAAAATAAAAACACACACTACTGGAAGGAGTATACGACTTTCAAATTGTTATGTGTGTGCGTAGGCCCGTATGTTTCAAATATCTCAACTTTTGTCAATAAAATGTATGAGTGCGTCCTGTCGGATCTGAGGTTTTGCGGTCGAAACGAGTAGTGATCAATCACTGTCAGTCATTAATCATAGTGTAGATAAAACTCTGGAAGAAAAGTACGATGTAACAAAGTTGCCCATGAGCTAATTTTGTGAGATAATGCAGATGGTACCATGTTTAAAAGTCTTCGTCTTGTAACTAATACTTTGTTAAATAGGTTTTAGAAAATATAGTTTTTTGATGAAGGATGTTAAGTCTCCTTGTATATGTTTCAACAGTAAGTACAAAATAGTTTTCCATTGATTTTTCAAAAGTTTTGGCGTAAAAGAAGGAAATGTTCTTTAATTATACGCGGAATTCAACAAAGTAGAGGGTGTAGGTAGATTTAAGTCAAAACAAGATTGTATAAATCTTACGGTTATCAATAAAGAAAAGTAATGAGAAATAAAGAAATGCAAATAAAGAAAGCAATAAAGGAAGGTAAATCTTATTATTATCAATGTTGAAATGCATTGAGAGTGTAGGCAGTGGAAATAGTTTCAACAATTTTGAACAATATCAATTTCGGATAATGGCATGATCTATAGTATTGCTTTGAATGGAATCTGCTTACACCAGCAATTACCTGCGAGACATTTGCATACTATCAAATCCTAGATAATGATAAGATTAATGCAGTGTTGTATTGAATTGAATCTGCCTACATCCTCAATGTATTTCAATTTCGTGAGCAATTAAATTTGTTTCCTATTTTCGCTTTGTTGTACAATGGGGTCATTAAAAAACCTTTTTTATCATAATTTAGTTTTGCACTTTAAATTTTCACTTTTTTACGCAGTTTACGTTTACACCTATATAGTATTATCGTGCATCGACGCGGACCAGGAGAGCATTTCATCTGTAAACAATGAGTCGTAATTTGTAAAGGGCAAAAATTAATAATGATGTACGTAAAAATGATAATGGATGTACGCAAAAATGATAATGGATGTACGCAAAAATGATAATGAGTGTACGTAAAATGATAATGATGTACGTAAAAGGCAAAAATAGTAATTATGTACGTAAAAGGGCAAATATGGGAATAATGTACTGAAAAATAATAATGATGAAAGTAAAAGGGCAAACAATATTAATGATGTACGTTAAATAATAATGTACGTAAAAGGGCAAATATGGGAATAATGTACTGAAAAATAATAATGATGAAAGTAAAAGGGCAAAAAATATTAATGATGTACGTTAAATAATAATGTAGGTAAAAGGGCAAAATGTAATAATGATGTACGTAAATGACTTAACGAAGTAATGATAAAAAAAATTGACAGTAAAAAATGTTTCGAGAGATGAAATGTTGTATCAATTTCTGCTCTCTGGGGTATTGGAAGTCAAGAACGATCCCTTCAAATTTGTTGAACGAAGGGATAGTTTTACTGTGAAGTTAATAAGAGGTGCAGGGAAAAAAGTTAACTTACACTGAAGTGAGTAGAGTAAGAAATTAGTATATTTAATTAAAAGTACTTTTCTTGCATTTTAGTAAAATTAATCTGCTTTTCAATAATTTCGAATGCAATATTTTCAAATCTGTTGAATCATTCCAGTTGAATGCAATTCTTAGCAAACAGAAGGCGTAACACAAATGGAAAATTCTATTGTATTTGATTAGAGTACTGTATTGGATTAGGGAATTTTTATTGACTTTGATTAGATTATTGTATTTGATTAGGGAATTTCTATAGTATTTGATTTACAGTCGTATTGTGTAATTTTAATGTCATTCGGATGTTAAAATTACACAATACGCCTGAAAGGTTTCCCTAAATTTCTGAGAATGTTACATAATTATAAAAGTATTTTTGTTCATGATTTCCTTAGATTTATGTTTAAACTGCCTTGTCTTAAATTAAACCACTCATACTGCTGCAAAAACCGCTGCAAAGTACTTTGTCATAAATACAGCATATAACTAATTATTAACGGTATCAGACCATTTCAGAGGCAAGTCGTACTCCCTTCGTTATGATATGAAGACAAAGCAATCACAAAGAAAAAATTGAACAAGAATGCTTTTCTCCGATACCTGGTTATATTGATACTACTAATACTTTGTTAAATGCTTTGTTTTTATAGTTCCGCCTCTTAGGTTTTTAAAATCTACCCCTTTCAACTTTATATTCAATCAAGTTAAGTATTTAATTTGAACAGTATCGTATCAAAGGTACTGCATGTATTCTTCATATTTATGTCTGAAAATTATTTTCTCGTATTTCACGTGGTTCTAAAGGACCAGAGTATTTTTTAAATGTTGTGGAAATCTATTTCAACATTTTAACATCATCTGTCGACTAATAAATTTTATAAAGCTTATTATCAATCACTTATTGTTGTTATTGAGGCCCAGATCGTCGGACCTACCAGAAAGGTGTAAGGTAACCGTTTGGACGGCCGGGAAGTGCCACCCAATTTAGACCGGAACCCAGTGGGGGAAGAATCCACAGGGACCGTACCCTCCTTCCCCTACCACCATCCTCTCGGAAGGACTTACGGACCCACATGTTTAACGTGATCGTACTCCGCATGAACACGGCGGCAGATGTGACAGCGTGCAAATCCAGCGCGCAAACCACCGGGCTACCGCGCCCGAAATGTGCGAACAGCACGCGGTGTTCCCAGGTGGTCACCCATTCAAGTACTAACCGCGCCCGATGCTGCTTGACTTCGGTTATCTAACGAGAACCGGTGTTTTCAGCACGGTAGGGACGTTGGCTCACAATCACCTATTGTGTCGTGGATGTCTAGAAAAGAGAATGAAACGGAATTATCAATGCATTGTATATTAAATAATGCTAATTTTAAGATTCGAACAATTCTGATCATTACAATCATTGGAAAGTGTATCTAGTTCTAGTTTTTCAAATTATATTATATATATAAATATATACAATATGAAACTTGAAGAAATGCTACAATTTTGAGTGAAATGATTAAAAAGCTAAAAGCAAAAAAATAATTTTTAATACAACTTGTAAAGCGCTATGCTGCAATTTCACATGTGTATACCTATATAAATTCCCAGATAGGACAAGTAGCAATGTACTCGTAAAATTTCTAGATAAGTGACGGAAGTAACGGCCGTGGGGAGTTGCGACCCCCAACACTCCGGTTAAAGCTTTTTTCCGCCATGGCAAACGCTCCCGGTAGCCGATACTCCCTACACTATTTTCTTCATGACTCTTATAAAACCGTAAAAAATTACATTCATACATATACACTTTCAATAACTTGTAAAAATCCAAATGTTTACTATAATACTCTAAAACAAACCATAAAGGACACACTATAAATATAACAATTAATTTAAAATACTAATGTATGAAATCACTTCACACGTGGTTATTTATTATCCCTATAATTATAGCTATTTGGGAATTTATATATATATATATATATATATATATATATATATATATATATATATATATATATATATATATATATATATATATATATATATATATATAGCTCTTGCCACGTGCAAGCCTTTTTGCTTGATTTTTTTGTTTTCCTATTTTCATTGTATTTTGTAGCCAAATTTTAAGATAGTGTATTATGAGTTACTACTTACATTCTACCATTGGATTTACAATTTTATGTTTATATATATATATATATATATATATATATATATATATATATTAAAATAGCTTACTGTGTAATCTCTTTTAAACACCCTATTCTTAATTCTCTTAACTTCAATAATTTATTTGCAAAACATAAGCACTTGTTACCAGTAAATGATATCAAAATACAAAAATCATTCAAATATAATTTACCAATTGGTAGAACTATTTACAATTACAATGAAGTTTCTAGGACATTAAACTCCGATGATCTTACATCATGTGTATGCAGCAATCAAAATCTTGCCCCTTTTGTCAACTCCACTCATGGTCACATTATTACTGGGGATCTCAGTATAGTTCAGGATGATATACTTAGGGATATTATGAATAAAGGGTCTAAATTTCGCATTCCATTCTGCCATCACCCTAAACAACTTCTTCAGTCTCTATCATTTGATTTTGATAAATTCATATATCAACTTGCTTGTTCACATTCTATTCCTATTGAAGCATTCAATTTATGGAAGTATACGACCTTACATCTACTTAAAAATGTTATTATAAACACTAAATTAACGAAGCCTAGGTATCCTTATAAACAACTCCTATCTGCTATCAAAGAACTACAACAACATTTTGTCATAACTTATGTAGATAAAGCTTCTAATAATTATGCCATCATTTGTAAAAAATATTATGTTTCTCTGTTACAGAATTACTTAAAAGATAATCAAATTTTTAAACCCATTAATAATCAGTCTATCCAAATCAAAACTAAAATGCTAAAATTATATACACAATTAAATATTAATTGTAAGTTTTTTAAATTTCCTTATGTTACTTTGGTTCCTAAATTCCACAAATCACCTCTCAGTTTTAGAACAGTCACTTGTGGACATAATACCTTTACCACTACAGCTAGTAAGTACTTGCTTAACTGTTTAAATCGAATTAATGAATCTCTTAAATTCAGGAATTCAGGATATTTCATTTTGAACAATAGTTTTGATTTAGTTAATCACCTTAGCAAGTTACCACAAATTCTTGGTTTCCAAACCTTTGATTTTAAAGACCTATTTAATAATATTGTCATTAAAGTTTTACATAAAGTTATTATCTCTCTTTATCATGACTATATATCTTCCAATCATGATGCTTTTAATGTCAAAAATTTTCCTATGCTCTTGCACTTTGTGTTATACAACAATTATATTATCCAAGGTGATAACATTTATTTACAAACATCTGGTGTACCACAAGGTGGATGTAGTAGTAGTATACTCGCTAACTTATATCTTTATTATTATGAATGTCATTTTAACTGTAATTCATATATTATATATAGATATGTTGACGACTTAATTTGTATTATCATTGATGATTCCTATCCCATTAATATTGATTTTTACCCGTCTAACCTGGAATTAATTCCTAATGAGCCTTGCGTTAGTCAAACTGTTAATTTTTTAGACCTAAATTTAGATACCCTCAATAATCATGTAATTACCAATCTATATGATAAAAAAGATTCTTACAACTTCACTATCATAAAGCTGCTATCATATCAATCTTGTAATTCTATTCAATTGTTTAGAAACATCATTTTAAACCAGCTATTTCGAATACATCGACTTTCTGATCCTCAGTTTCACTTTCTCCACATCAATAAACTTAAACGCATTTGTCAAAACTACCTATATCCGGAAGTATTTTTAAATAATATTATTAATAATTTCAAATATACCACGTAATAATTTTACACATGCATTATTTATCTTTGATTGGTTAACTCATTTTTGAAAATTCACCCATTCTTATCACCTCACTTACCACTTGGCCTGAGTCTAATACTGTTTACTATTTTCGAATGTCTATTTTCCACTTGTCCTGAGTCCTATACTGTTTACTATTTTCGAAAGTCTCCATACTTTTTATGTATCGTTCAATTGTATTCATTCCCACTCGCATTGACGAAGTGAGGTGAAATGCTCGCCCACTCGCATTGACGAAGTGAGGTGAAATGCTCAGTCTCTAGTTAATCTTACACGTGTTGCTATGCTTTTGATTTCACATTACAGTTCGTGGAGGTATTTTCAACTTTGAATAATTCAATTGATTTATTTTTCTAATTCCTCTAGCCAGTAGACAGTTCCAATGGTGTTTATAGTTAAATACTATCGCCATTGTCAGAAACTGGCTATTCTATCGGTTTTAATTCGAATTGTATGGCTGTCCTGATGAGAATGCAATTTCGAACTGACCGCCATTTTTTGTGTGGTTTCGATTGATTGTTCTCTATTCTTGATCTCTTGTCTTGAGCTGATTATTATTGCCTATTCTCATTTTTGCAGAGTTTTATTTTTATTTACTTTTATATACTTTTAATTGTGATTTTTGAATCCTAATATTCTTCTTATCCCCCTTTCCAATGTAGTGATATGTAACCTTCTATCTTTATCCTTAGACTTGGCTTATAGTTACTCATTTGTAACAGATATGCTAGAGATGGGTTTTTTTGTACATACAGTAGTTTATGCATAATTTTCGATTAAAATCCTTCAATTTTTATTTATATATATATATATATATATATATATATATATATATATATATATAAAGTTCCTCTATTCGGTGCTGCATACGGCCGTAACTGCTCATCAGAAAATTATGAAATGTTGGGTACCCCTTAATAAAGGGATTGGAAAGTACATTTAGTGAAAAATAATTTTAGTTCCAAATATAGCAATTATTAAACAATTACACATTTAGCTGCATTATTGACTTGAAATTCATAATAAACATTGCATTGCACTGCGCAACATCTTTAGAAATAAATATTTGTTGTTCCATATTTGGGGTTCATACGGAGTAAGCAACCTCTCCATAAGAAAACAAAATAACAATCTACTTCAAAAGATACTGTTGCGAATAAAGTCGTCACCCATACCAAATTTCCTGAAATTGTTCAGAATGCCATAAAAATGCTTCGTGTCGCGAGAAAGAGTATCCGAACGCAAATTGGTCAGATATTTCTGAAAATGTCAAAATTATGTCTAAATCAGATCTTCAAATGATGGTTTGTTGTAAATGTTCTGCAATTCTACTTTGTTAACACTTAAGTTAGAAACCTTTGTAAAATCGTCAATAGAGACGTGAGGAAAATATTACGTTAAAAGCATTTTTTTTAATAACTTCCATTTATTTATTTATAAATATTTTCTTGTACCAACTAATTATAAATTAATATCTTGTGGGCAAACATTAAGTCTTTAAAAACATTTCTACACGATCTGCAATACTGTCAATAAATTTTTACATGCTTTATTGATTTCAGGATCAAGTGTCAAATTAAAATGGCTGACTCAATCCACTGAACATTTGTGGTTATGTTTATTTTCTTCAGTCTCTGCTTAATAATTACTCACAAATTAATAAATTCTCGGCAGGGTTCATGTCTGTGCTTTTGCCTGGCCATGGAAGTGTTTTAACATTTCTTTCAGACATAAATTTCATGACGGACCTAGCTGTATGGAACGGAGCCCCATCCAGCCCCGTTAGGAATCCAATCTTTAAATTGTGACAAAAATCGTTCTGTAATCAACCTTACAGTTGTTCGTAAGGCGCAGTTTTTAAGTTCTGCTCGACATAGTGGATGAATTTATTGAAAAAACTTTTTGTTGTCTACAGTTGTGCCAGAACTGGAAGGTGCCCCCTAAAAATTTTCTGTTAAGGATAAATCCAGAGATCTGCAGACCATGACAGAATGGATTGATACATTTCAAATATTTATTTCAGTGATGTGCATGTTAAATATGAGCAAGCATTATCGTGGTGAAATACAGCTGTTTCTATACTAGCTATGGAGAGGATTGCTACTTGTACTAAGATTTCAGCAACATAACTTCAAGGTGCTGAATTGTCCTCAATACATACCAGAATGGAAATGCTATCATAGATCTTTGATCTCCGTACTCTAACGCATGGTATTCAGGTGCTGGGCCGATCGACATAGCTAGCTGGATTGTCCTGTTTATCATGTCTCCTTCACATGGTCTTCAGCACAGTGACGGAGCCTAAGCAAAGTTAAGTTTCGTTAATGAAGACTGAAATACTTTCTGCGTTGAAGTAATGGCATTACTCTAAAAGCTATCGACGACGAGTTGAAATTAATGGTGAGCAGAGAAATAAATGATTATCAAGCAGCCCTACTTGTGCAAGGCAATGGAAATTGTTTGACTGATCATCTTACGGATGATCATTTTACAGATAATCTTGTGGCCGGTAGCTTGGCTGTAGGAGTAGATATGACTTGTTGCCAACTTAGACAAACATCACGCTGACTAGTCACCCTATGTACTCCAATCCCAATTATATGGGTGTAAGTACCTTCTTTCAACCGTATCTGACACATAGTTGGACCAATCTTGCCGACCTACGCCTTTATGACCAAGCCTATTGAAGGTCTATTATCCACATTTTCTCAAAGTCTATTAACTGCTTCTATCTCTTAAAAACGCGGGTTCTAAGTATTCTGATCAATTCAATCGTGTGTCAGGAACTAGTTTCATTTAAAATATGTTCTTTAAAAAAATAGTTATTCTGTAGAAATATTCAAGCCATACGTCGTTGTGACGTTCTTGTGATGAGACCCAGACCGTCCGACCTACCAGAAAGGTGTAAAGTAACAGTTTGGACGGACGGCGTGACGTTCTTGTGTGTAAATTTTTCAGGCACATCAAACAAACAATTCAAATTAACATGAGCTAAACATTTCTTTAGAAATATGAATTATTTTCAAAACGTTATTATTAAACAATGTGCACCATTGTTTATAATACATGAGGTGTTATTTGTTTCCGATCACTCTCAGTCATAAATTCTGCCTTTTGTTGAAAAGTTAATGAAATGTGAACAATTAAAAATTATTTGAAAATAAAATGATGCATAAATTAAAAACATATGAAACATGATTTTTTTAGGGGAGGGGGATAAGATGTATGATATATATACGGTTCACTGTTTTAAAAGATTTGATGAGCTTTGAACTAAGGCATAGCTTTTAAAATAACCTGGTTATGCATTTTTATAATGTCAATATCTATAATTAAAATTGCTAGTGACGTCAAATAAACTTCACAAATTAGCCCCGTCTTTAGATTATTTATTTATTGCATCATTTAACAAATTGTTAGGTAAAATATACATTCTTCCACAATTCTGTTATCCGTAAAATTGCTGCGTTCCTGCACTCACAAAAATGAGAATCTCCCGGCATATCCATATCTAAGCACAGCTGTCGAACAACGAATCTATGTTTACTCATCGTATTATTGACGAATTTCAGCCCAAGGCGTGTCCGAATTTGTGTCTTTGGCGAAGTTTATGACCATACACGGAAACCGAAGGACAAACCAAATACGCAACGACCAAGTTAAATAAGGCGAAAATACTGGAAGTCTTCAATCTCAGTAAGTGGTGACTCGCTGTAGGAAGTTTATGGCCGGCAAGACGAAAAAGTATACTTTACCACTTTTAGGGATATTAAAATGAGAAATTTTATGTCGATGCAATAAAAATTTCGGCGTCTATCGCATGATGAGGTTAGGCGTTAGCAAATGAAGTGTGCTTTGTTGAAATATGAGGGAAGTTAGAGAGATTATATATATATGCATATATATAATGGAATAAAGTATGCTAATGTGGATGGTTTATATGTCACAGTTCAAGTTTCTATAGTTTGAAGGAGCAATCCATTTATGAATCGTGCAGATTTAGAAAATAGCATATAGATAGAATTTATAATAACGATTTATATGCAGTACGATACCGGTTGAGACCCATAATTCCGTTTGCTAAATCCGTACTGCATCTAAATTTTATATATAATTTAAAGAACAGTAAGTTCAGATATGCTCAGAGCGGCATATAACAATCTCTAAAATAATTTTTACAAATAAAATTGAAAATATGTCTGTTTGTATGTTTGTCTCATCACAGGAGAACAGTTGAACCGAATTTTGATAAAACTTTTGTGGGTAGCCTTGAAATAGCCTAGCTTTTTAGCCTACGTTTCGAGTTTCTAAGACCAGGGGTTATCGAGATATTAATGAGAAACCAAACTTTTCCCTAGGAGTTCAACCCCTTAACGCCCCGCCAACGGCCCTACAGTGCTGAAAACACCGGTTCTCGTTAGATCACCGAAGTCAAGCAGCATCGGATGCGGTTAGTACTTGGGTGGGTGACCACCTGGGAACACCGCGTGCTGTTGGCACATTTCGGACGCGGTTGCCCAGTGGTTTGCGCGCTGGATTTGCACGCTGTCACAACTGCCGTCGTGTTCATGCGGAGTACGATCACTTTAAACATGTGGGTCCGTAAGTCCTTCCGAGAGGTTGGTGGTAGGGGAAGGAGGGTACGATCCCTGTGGATGCCTCCCACACTGGGTTCCGGTCTAATTTGTGTGGCACTTCCCGACAGTCCAAACTTTTACCTTACACCTTTCTGGTAGGTCGGACGGTCTGAGTCTCAACAACAACCCTTTAACGCCCTGATTCTTCCAAACGAAAATGATCGGAAATCGCTGGTTTAGAACGTGAAAATGAATTAGAACTCTATCACTGAGTTTGTCGGGAGTTTATTGCGCGTATCATTCACTTTTGAAAATCGAAGGTTTGAAACATAAATTTCAATGGAAACTCTATAACCATGGTTTAATTTTCACAGGCTCTTGCTCAGCAATGGAAAGTATTAGCAAATCAAAATAATTATTTAATAATCAGCATTTTAAGAGGAAGATTACTTCTTATATCATGTTGCTCATCACCGCAATTAAATCAAATATGTTTGTTGATTATTATTTTTTTTTCAATTTGAATAGTGAAAAATCTGATGTAGACAGCACATGACTTTCCTTATATAATGCAATGAATTTACTACTTTTACAGTAAAAAAAATAGATTATTTTTATAGTAGTTAAATAATATAGAGTACTGAAATAATGTTATGATAGCAATCGTTTGTCAGCCCAACCGTCCTACTTAGTAACACAATTAGCGGAATTCTATAATGTCGTCAAATTGATAAAAATGTGTGTAAATTCATAAAAACATATTGAAATTGAAAAAATTGCGCTAAATCAAGGAAGTTAATTTTGTTTTGTTAGGGGATAGTATTCTGATGATGTTTCATCAATTTGGACAGATGATGTTTCATGTTTTGATGATGTTTCATCAAGTGGGACAGTTCTATGGTCCCACTTGGTGATAAATTTGGCGATTTTTTAAAACGTCACTAAGTTGACGAAAATATCGCCAAATTGATAAAAGGACGCTAAATTCATCATAATGACACCGAATCGATAAAAATTCAATATTTTGCATAATTAAGTACAATTTTCTAGATAATCTCTGTGGTTTTGTGAGAATTAAAAATATTTCTTCTAAATTTTTTTACCAACTAGACCAGGATGTTTTATTCTTCAGATCTACCTGTAAAAATAATTTTTTACATCGAGCCTAGACCATCTTATACATTTTTAAAAATAATTGAATTATATATTTTAATAGAATATTTTGAATAACAAAGTCATTTAGAATACTATAGGAATTTACACATAATTGTGAATGTTAAGTTTCTTTATAATATATTTTCCGTACGAAGAGCGGGTATACTGCTAGTTTATCTTAAAAATGAATAAATATATTATTAGCAAAACACAAATTAAATAATATTATAAATTTCTACGATTACATATACATACCAGTATTTTAATGTATGATGTTTTGAATCTCAATAAAGTTGTTAATATGTTTTATCTATTTAAACTATAGAAGAAAATGCTGCTATCATAGAATCTTAGTGGATATAGCTCAGACTGGCCGGGAGAAGAAACTGAGATTGAATCGGAATATCTTTAAAATTATATCCAAGTAAGTAAAATGATGCCCAAGTAAGTAAAATGGCGTCCAAGTTAGTCGCTGAAAGTTCGTGATTGTTTCAAAAATACAGTTGCAAATTGTATTTGCACTTTTGAAAAAACCTTGCTGCCCTAACCGAAAGCTGAACCCTGAATCTTCGAACCAGCCAGACAAGAATCTACTGTTGAGCTACTGGGATGGAATTGCAAGTGCTTGTTGTCGAAGCGAGGTCTCTAATTCATTCTCTACTCTCTAATGTCAGATTGACGTGCAACTGACAATCTGATTGACTAGTTGCTGCTATTTTTATCTAAGGTAAGTCTCATGATGATATCTTTTACCACCAGGTTAATTTTCTGCTTAGTCATTATCCTCTCAATTTGAAATCGACGTTAAATATCCCAGCGCCTACTGATTTCGTGCTAGTTGTACTAGGGTCACTTTCAGACCCCGATATCTTTGCACTAAATTACAGGGTTAATTTGTTTAGGCGATATTGTAGAGAACCTTGCTGCATGAAGATGAATCGACGCTGGGACGAAATTATAAGCTCTTATTGCTGAAGTGTACTCTGCACTGTAATGTATCCAGATATTTTTAATTCCTCAGTGTTACCGAATTCTCCAGTGAACAGTATGCTATCCTGTATATAGATCAGAGAATTTATAAGAAGGTCGTTCATATCTAATGTATTAACTTAGCTTGAACCTAAAGACAGAACCTGAAGACTTGAACCTAATTGTCAGGCACCCTGAAAGAAAACAAAGGGGGTAAAGGAGAATAATGCATGGCCCGATAAAAGAGGAGAAGGTAGAATGCTGATGAAGGGAATATATTGTCTCTGTAACTTAATGAATAGAGCAACCAGAGGGTGATCCATAAGTTGAAACCCTGTTGAAAGATTAGCTTTTGTAGTTACTTCTAGTTTTGGTCCAGAAATAATATTGATATCATAGACAGGAGACCTTTTACAGAAACCATGTACCGATAGTTAAATGTAACGCGTTCTCTGTGTTATAATGGTTGTTCCAGGTACTTTTACAATGGCAGATTCTTTGATAATGAAAAATTGATTCAAGTTTACGTTACATGCTTATGAGCACTTACGTTACATTATGATAAGCACTTTCACACACCAGAAATATTTTAATTAATGCATTTATATATGAAATTATATTCACGATTTGAACCCGTAAATACATTGCTTTGGGTAATTCCTGCTGTTGATATTATTATATCCCGTTGGGTACTTATACTGATATGCCATATCAGCTCAGGTTTTCTGAAATTTGTGGTTCTTGTGCTTTGGTCCCATGAGCTCTTGGTGGAAATAGCCCAGTTTATATAACCATATGCACGGCATTAACACAGTTTTTATATCTGTAAGTATTTCAAAGTATTTAGTTGTAATGTTTCATGAAAAATGTTTCACAACTTTTATTTAAGGCGATACTCTACATTTAAAATCATCAAAACATCAATTTGCTCATTATCTAATTGTAAATTCTTGTAATTTAACAATAGTTTGGTACCATTAGTATTTCTGAATGTAATTTATTTCCGGAAATATTAAGTAGAAACAATTCACCAACAATATAATACCAAGTACAAATGCATAATTTAACCTTATTGCTCTTAAAACACTAATTTTTGAACCTGTGTGCATAACATTTCAAGAACCACTTGAAGAATTCTTATATGAAATTTTGTATGCTTTGTAACAACAACATTATCCGACAATTGTACTAGATGTGTATGTGTAACTTATTAAATAAAAATTTGGGAAGTGAAAAGTTGTTAAGAATTATAAAAAAAAATTGAATTTGGAAAGAAAAATGTATTAATTTGCCCCATTAAAAATTAAAATAATTAAATATTCCTTGTATGAATGTTTCCGTTAATAAAACCCAAAACTAGATTGAATATATTCTTAAAAAAATAAGATATCATGCCCAAAACAACTTATCATGATTTTATCGACAAAAAACACTTATGCAAATTATAATTATATTTTATATAATATTTCTCATTTTTCACACATATTTTTCTTATTTTTATTTTAAAGAAAATTATTACTTTTCTCTATCCAAAGAAAATAATTCCAATAACGTCAATATATTTTACTTAAATTAAAGTTTAAACATCTGTTGATTTTGTCGACATTTTCGAATAATAAGATTGTAGCAATTAAGTTAAAGCAAAATTAATTTTACTTTTTACTCTCTCAAACATTCTAATAAAACATTCTCATTTATTGTTTTGAAGATATACAAAAGCGACGCAGGGAAAAAATCATCTCAGTTGCTCAAGCGTAAAAATAGCTTCCTTTAAAAACCAGTAGTCTTGTTCATAATGGCATAGGTCACGTCAAGGGAATTCACAAATGGAAAAGGAATTTATGCCTTTATTATGTAGGGCATAATGTTTAATAAATGATCAATTGGCCGGTGTATATATGGGAAATAACTTAGAAAATCCTGATTTGTATGAATTTCGCAAAATAATTCATTTGATAAACATGTGTTCCTAATTAAGTTCTAAGATGTAGATGATATTATAAGGCAATCATATATAAAGGACGGAGGTTTTGGAATTGCAATCATAGAAAGATTACTGGTGTTTAGTCGTTTAGACTAAATACATAATTTACAAATTTATAATTTTAAATAACTTATACGATTACTATTGATAAAATATATTTGCCTTTATAATGTCAAAATTCTATAAAACTAAAGTTTCTGTTAAAATCAACACAACTTACATCACTAGTATTATTCCTATTGAATGATTTCAAAATAAATTTAACTTTGTTTTTAAATCTAATTACTTAAATATTCAAAAGTTCTGTTTAAAAACAATGCTCGCCAGTGCCATATGTAATATAATGGAATAACAGTACCAAAGATTTAAATGCTCCAATTATAGAATAATTGAGCTAAAACCCAAATTTTAATAGATTTACCATACATTAAACCATAATGTTAAAAATACAGCCAATACACTTAAAAACAAAGTTAGAACGAAAACCCACATCAGAATAAAGAAAAACGAAAATTAGAGCAGCAAAAATAAGCACACATAACAAAATAATGCAGCATGTTAAAAAGCACAAATAACAAAATGATACCGCACGTAATTATGCACAAATAACAAAATAACGTACCAAGAAATACGCACAAAAACAAAATAATGCAGAATGTAATTAAGCATAAATAACAACATAATGCAGCATTTATTAACGTTGCTCTAGTTTTTCCTATCCTTTACACAAGTGTATTTTTCTTACATCAGAACAATATAAAACATAAATTGAAGCACATTTTTAAATGACAACACATAGTAAAGTTATATTTCGTTCGATAAAATAGCACATGTTTCAGCTATTAAGAGAATATAAGTCATAATGGAAATACCCAAGGATAATAAATTTTTAAAGATGTATGTGTGTGTTCGTGCATGCATGTGTAGTCTGTACCTGAAAATCTAAACGTCGTACGACTAAATACGATATCTACACACTTAATTAAAGTTGTTGATAACTTTTCTGAATATAGAAAACTCGTTCAGATATTTTGCAACATCAAAAAGGCGTATATCTTATAATTTTGCTAACATGCTAAGTGGGAAAATATACTGAACTATATTTTCATGCCGAACAATATAATTCATTGTTTTATTTTTGCAACGAAATAATACCAAACTGTGTTTTTATTACTTCTGATTTTCAAAATGGTGCAAGTTTCTTTAAAATTCCTTTTCTTGTCAATCTTTATTCCAGTTTTCAAAATTTTTCGATTTTTTCTTTGACTGGAATCTGAGAAGAATCATCTACAACTCCACAACTGAGATTCTGCCTCAAGTGGAACTACTAAATCATTCTGATACACCATCTCATCAGTCAATCAGTTTAGTGCACATTATATAGATAACAGAAATGTTCAGATTTCTCCCTCAACACATAAAGTTTTCTATAGGAATAAAATCAAATTAGCTATGTATTCATATTAGTGATTAATTAATGTATTTAATGTCTTACCTTTTTAAACGTTAAGAATTACTATCTCTATGAACCTACATGCATGTTTTCTCATTCAAGATATAATGAAACTTTTCGTCTGCTTAGCATCGTTATAGCTTGAATTTAGAGAATACTTTATTTTCCTGATCCAGTTATTTGCGACCCATAATCGCAACAAACGATGTGCCGATTAAATGCCATTTAGGGCACCAGCGGATGCAAATAATAGTGAGTTTATAATTTTGCTGGCCTTATTAGTTGCGCTCCATATTATGCATAATTTTCAAACTTTGCATTCGTACACAAATAAGTAAATAAAGCAGGCGTAATTCGTAAAGCATTATAAGCCATAGAGTGCCTGTCAGCATAAATGCCTTTCAATATTAAATATTTTTTTCTCCATTTTTACTTAGATTCAAGTTTTAAAAAAGAGAACGAAGGATATTACTCTTTGTGGAAGTTAATGATTGAGAAAGTATCGATGGTATGAGATGTGTATATACATTATAATCAATTGTATGTTGGTTGGAACATACAATTGACTATAATGTCTGTGGAAATGCGCATGTGATATTACAGCATCACTCTTTGACCATTCTGAACTTGGGTGTAAATAGCTAGCTTAAATGAGATATGGAAATCAGTGAAGAACTGATATTGAGTTGAATGGACGTTTTTACTATTCACCGTCATTGAAGAAAGTTGCATTATGAACTCCTGAACAACTTTGAGTGAGGGGATATTGTTGCGAAGACAAAAGCTAGAATTCCTACCACAAAAATGCTGTTCATTTAGGCCGAAACGTAAGTATCACAGTGTGAATCACGAATGTCAGGAACACAGTCAAGAATGTGACATCATGGGGCAGATGAGGTGAGACTGGGACGCACAAAAATCCAGAAATTTAACCGTAAATAGCAAGACTGATCGAGATGAAAAATGCCGCTACCGCATGGCAGTGACCGATAACAAAGCAACATCCACTATATTAACACAGCAGTAGAGTACTGTCACAGATCAGGCTGAGTCCTCCAGCATACTTCAACATTGCTTATCATAGTTAAACTCATTGCCCATTGCTGCAAACTATCTGTCTGTCAACCATAAACGACTTGACTCCAATGGGGTCATGAGCTTAGGCATTGGTGAGCGGATTAGTAAAAATTTATGTTTTTTTGCGAGTCACACTTCAAATGTCTGCATGTTCAACTGTCTGATAATGCGTATTTATAAGCATCGTGATGAACGCAGACTGCAGCATGCATTTTGCAGCGTTAAACTGGTCCAACATCAAGTGTCATAGTTTTGGATGCCATTTTTTAAGAATTCAAGGAATCCTCAACAGGACAGCATTAAATCAAGGATGTTTTAGAGGCACTAGATATCCTTCCTTCAGAGTGGTCTTAGCACTATATTCTAGTAGTACAATACTCGCCCACATGTGGCCAGTAATGTGAACATGTGCATGGTTGAATAGATTTTGAATACGGCATATATGTAACTGGCCCATCAAATATATTCGTTTTCCACCGCAGATGAACTCTGAACTTGTATACAGAAGTTATCATAATCTTCTTCCATTCAATACCACTCCGTATAGAAGCTGTTACTGCGGATGGATGTAGCTTCACACAATGCCAAATTTTGACGTGATATTTTTTTATATCGATGTAAATGTAATAAGTTATATATTGCAACATAAGTAATATGTGAAATGAATTTCATATTAATGGCGTGATTCTTTCATAGTGTTGAAATTTTCACAAAGAATAGTGTATATCTCGTTTGGCATTTAGGATATTTAGTACAAGCTTATAATCATAAATATAAATTATTTCTAGATAATATTTAAATATGAAATTGAAAGACGAATAATTATTTTGCCTTTAATACAATTTCATTACTTTTGACTAAATATTTAATTATTCATTACATATCATTGGATAATACAGAACAAATGTTGGAATCATTAGTCCAGAAACCATGACCTCAAAATAAATGTTAGAAACTATTGTTATTCATTTTTGTATGTCAGAAGAAGTGTTTAGCACTAGATGTCGCTGTTTTGAAGCTCAGAACTTTGTTGAATTTTTCACCATCATTCATTATTCGGACTTCATACGTGTATTCGGGACAATTGCGCAAACTCCAAGGTAGATAACATGGGTCTAATGCATGGAACAGCCAATGGAAATTCAAGAGCTGCTATAAAATTATTCGTAAATATTACAGCAGTTATTCCGTTTCGATTAAATCACCATATGCTATATGCAAGTCGGCCGTACTGCCGAGACAGTCAGATCAACTCAAAGGTTGTAAGGTATCTGTTTGGATGACCGGAAGACAGCCACCCATTTAGGTCCTGAATCTAATGAGGTGGTAACTGCAACAGCCGTACAATTTTCCCCATAACTCACCACATTTCGAATGCACTTTCAGATGGCAAATTGTTGTCAGTATCATGGATTCATGATGCCCATACTCTGTATAAACATGTGAATAGATTTGTGCGGCGTGAACATGGGATATCGCAGACGCGGGACTATCGCATGCAGCGCTCATGCCTCAGCCACTTCGCTATCTTAGCCCAGATGCATGTCAGTTACCTCAGTGTATGTGAAAGCTCCGATTTACACATACAAAGTTCGCATTACGAATGGCGACAACGAAAAATAGCCAATTTTCGGGTTAAAAGGTTGTTGTTATTGAAGTTTGTTAAGGAAGTTTAGAATCACGCTGTATATAAAGAAAGAAAATATAAATTTGCATTTGTAGGAAAAGTCGATTGCTGAAGTCACCCCCACTCCACACGCTTGTAAGAAATAATAAACTTTTTCAATTGGCTAATGGTGTTAGATATTTATCAGACCGCGAATGAGTATATATATATATATATATATATATATATAATTCAATATTTGCTTACTCTATACATATTCAGTGCAAATGGAGTTTTGATCAAATACCATTCGTAGCAGACTTGTAGGTCAATAATAAATAGAACGTAAATTTTATGTGCTAATTAGGTGAGAGAATGCAGTATTATGCATGATTTTCAAGCTTTGATTCCGTATGCAAATGATTGGCTGCAAGGGAAATAAGGTAATCCTAAATTCTTGTGCATGCCATAATTTGGTCACGAAAAATAGTGTGCTAACCTCAATTAATTTTTATTCATGTTTACATTTCGATTCATAGTTTGAAGTATACTTTTGCATTTCTTATTATTTGCAGATATGCAATGTTCCTACGAACGTCCTTAAGGACTTCGGGATTAAGGGTATCCGAGCATGCACGTTATGTCTATCTATAACAAAGAGACTATGCCCGATCAAATAAAATTGATTGCAGCGCCACCAGCGGAGAATTGAAGAAGTTAGAGACATGAAATCGACAATAGAGATATATAGAAGAAGTAGCAATTATACAATTGCAGAGTATTCTCTAATGAGTAGCAATCTACGCTAAATCTGCTACATGTAACACGATATGGTTATAAGCGATTTGCTTTTATGCTTAAGAATGATAAAATAAATAATATTTACATAAACAGGAATCTTGTGCAGAATCTGTTTAAAATGTGTTCATGTTCATTGAAGATATGTTCATTTCAGTGCATCTCTGACCAGAGATATGTCATAAATTAGAATATTAAAAGTACTGTAGGAATCGAGTGGTGCAGAATAGGCCCGATGCAACGGCGCCAATGTTGGCACAAAATCGTGTTAGAAATGAATGATCTCTTATCACTGCGAAAAACGTATCCAAAAAAATACAACTTTCATGCACTTTTGACATTTTTCTTCATCCCCCCACTCCCTACTTTCCCCAAGAAAAGGAATTTGTTTATATCATGTGATCTGCGCGCGCTTCATAAAGACATATACAGGTACACTTGCGTGAACTCTAAGTTCCTTTTTTTTTCGTTCTTCTGCTTTTGTATTACTACAGAGCAAAATGCTCGTTTCTTTTAAGTGTAACTTGTAATGCAGAATTTAATAAAATAATCAATTTTTTTCAATCAAGTGCAAGCATTCCGTGTCACAAAGATGCCAGACATTAAAAAAAAAACATTATAAAACAATATTTTTAAGACTTTAAGGGAATTGGATCGAAATAGTATACTACGCCCTTTGTACAGAAAAGGTAAGCTTCTTTACCTTATTGTTATTATTATGCTGTTATGAAAGAAAAAGAAATAATGACATACTTCTTATTGGTGAGGCAGTGCGCAATTACCTCTGCACAACCTATGTTCTATTTTTTCTATTAGATTATGAGACTGAAGTCTAAGCCTGTCTCGCTAGAGAAATTTGTATTTATAACATAAAATAGCAGAACTTCCACGAACAATACAATTATTATTTAAAGAGGGGCATAAGAATAATCAACCAAAAGGAAAATAGATATGCAAATATATCACCTTTTTTTTCATTCCCCATTGACTTTGTAAACACTTCTAAACCGAAACTGATTTTTACGGGATAAAACAAGAAGAAATCCCGTACTGCAAATAAACACACACAAAAAAAAATTTCTCAAGAAGACTAAAATAAAATAAATTATAATGGCATCTATAAAGGAAAACCAGTTGATTGAAAAGTTAAACCAGAGTAACTACTCCAATTGGAAATTCAAGATGGAAATGATGTTAATGAATAAAGAATTATCAGAAACGATAACCGACTCCTGGCCCAATTACCGACGAATGGCAGAAAAGGGATAGAAAAGCCAGAGCGCTCATAAGTTTATTTATAGAAGATTCCCAAATCGTTCACGTCAAAAATTTCATCACGGCGCGCGATACGTGGAATGCGTTTCGCGCAATACACGAAAGAACAAATTTATCCAGCAAGCTATACCTTTTACGAAAGTTGTACAGTACAAAGTTAGAGGAAAGAGGAAATATGCAGCAACATAAAACCAAAATTCTGGAGACAGTGGATAAACTTAAAGCAATCGGAGAGGAGATTAATAATTTCGCATGTATCAGCACTATTTCTGTGCTCGCTACCCCCCAGTTACGAAACGCTGATAACGGCGTTGGAAGCGCGACGGGAGGACGAACTAACGCCAGAATTCATTAGCAGCAAACTGATTGATGAATATAATAGACGTAGGGATCACCAAGAAATGCCGCAAAGCATGGCAAAGGCTTTTCACGCGAACAAAAAAATTCTCTAACACTTACGGCTACAAAATGGAAAAAAAATACTGCTCACATTGCAAAATGAAGAACCCCAACAAAGCCGAATGTTGGTGTCTAAAGAATAAGACAAACGACCCCGGCAGATATAAAGATCATAAAAATAAATTCAGACACAACTCATCACAGTTAGTGTATGAGGGAAACGACAGACCTGCCGCTAAATCACGAATACCAGAAAGATATTCAGACACTATAGATAAAGTAGGATCGAAATTTAGAGACTTAGCGCTCATAACGAATCAAATCTAGAGATGTAAAATCTAGAGATGTAAATTCCACGACCCAAGCCGGGCACCTTGCCAACGGGGTAGAGATGTAAATTGGCGTTGTTGACAGTTCAATATGAACGGATAGTGTGTTAAAAAGTTAGAATATTGTGTGACTCAAAAATGCAAGTTCAAGTCCATGCCAGTACAGCAATTGTGTTCACGCATCCCATGCAGTATGGAGGTATGTACCAAATTTATGTGATCATACATCGAATGTTTTCAAGATTTGATTTCGGCATTATAAGACTGATCCCCGCTCTGGTTTCTCGAAATAATAAAACTATGGTCCCAGATAGTAACTCTGATCTACAAATTATAAAACTTTGGATGCACATGGTTAAAAATAATGGAATGGTATTGTAAGTAATAAGGTATTGTTTGCAAATAAGAAATTGAATTGCTAGTATAACTAAAATGATGATTGACTTTAAGTATTACTAAAATAATATTTAATATTTGGATTATTTGTGTTTTATTTGTAGTAACATTAAGTAGTTATTTCGAACTAAATAAAAAATAGAATAGGTATTGTATTCACAGGGCAGCTTAAGCAATTATCATGTTAAAAAAAATTAAATGATACTAAAGTTGTTTTAAGCAGCTTACTTGACAAATAAAATTAATTATATCTCATTCTAAAAGTTTAAACTTTTCATAATTCTTACTAATCAGACATTATAAGCATAATTCCTGCCATAACCTACTATAACCATAATTCCTAATAATTAGACAGAGAACTAAATTTTGTATTTGGTATTGTTTTTTCTACTTTACCTTGTTGCTGAATTACAGTTCTAAAATTCTTTAATTTTCCGTCAAAGGAAGATCAATTCTTTTTATTAGATGAAGCATAGTCGATTTAATATACATAGATAGACCTCACATGTATATTTAGAAACCCTTTCAAAAAAATTTGGTATTTTGGGAGTTTTCTAGGTCTTGTATATATTACAGACATATATTTTAGATTACATGTATTTTAGACAAATGAAATTATGTATATTTGTGTACTGGATGTTCCTAATGGAACAGATACATGCTAATATACCTAAATTAATCCATAATAAAGCAAGGTAAATGTTTAGCTTCAACGGATTTAAATTATCATTGATTATTTTACTGGATATAATAACAGAAGTGTCCAATCAGTTACACAGGGATAACTCTATCGCTCTGCAAATACTGCATTCCTGTGAGCCAGTATTTGTGCATGGTAATATCCATAACCACTGTAAATGAAGGCCCCCTACTCAATAGTACTCGTGATTTTAGTATTGTCGAAAAGTGGTGAATGTACTACAATGTAGCTGAGCTTATTAGTTGCAGATTATTCGTAGCAGTTTAGATTTTGCATGTAAATGGGTAGTAGAAAAGGATACACTGCTGAAATGTTGTACTTTGAAATATATGTGGAAACATATTTGCTGATGTATAAGGTTCTTATTATTTGGATTTCACTAAAATTCCGAATTGGATTTGAATATTATAATGTACTGCAGTGATTTTGAGTAATACAGTTATTTCCTAAATATGATTTTTTTACAGATTATCTTACTATGTGCAATTATATGTTTATTGAAGATAAGTGTAGCTTCCTTACCACTGACTCAAATCAGATTGTGTGCTAAAGTACCATTGTGACACAGTAAATTTCAACAAATTCATATAAAATTGTATACATTGCTTGAACTAATCATGGTTTAGGTCATGTCGAAGATCAAATTTTAAATTTCTATTTCTGTGCTGAGGTATCTAAAATCAAATGTTAAATAATGCTAAGTCTGGATACAAAAATGAATTTAAAGAAACAAATTAGCGCTCCAAACATAATTTTCTACTTTCTTGGTATAACTTGCACAATTGTACAAGTTACTATGCCGTTTTGTACATTAATAATTTAATATTTGATATTTCGGATTTAATAGTTATATTTTGTTATTATTTATATGAAATAAACGTCTCTGTTTTTAAACATGTAGCTCGATATCATGATTCGCTTATTTTCGGGTTGTGAGAGACGCCTGGTTTAATTTCATACATTTCAGCCATTTTTGTCTGATTACTTTTAGAATAATTCTTCATTAGTATTCTAATCTTTGTTGAAACATTCCATGTAGTCGATTTTATGTACTTACAACTATAGAACTATACGTATTACAAATATGGAATCAGTAGACCAGTTATAATAAGACAAACATTAGACATTGGAAGCATAAATTGCACTTTTATTGAAGTGAAGGAACAAATCGACTAATCTTCTTTTAATTTGTAATCAATTACTTTTGTTTGTCTACTCATTCAGATTTTTATCTGAATTTTAACGATGTTTCACTTCAAATCCAATTGAAATCTTTTGAAATTTTGACATGAGCTGTAGATTAATGTTTCATGCGCCGAGTTCGTTCCTAAACTCGATTGGAGAATACTGAACTGAGCTGAGCATTAACATTGATGTAAACCTCCTCCGGCGATAATGGTTTTTAAAACCAACCGATGTTGATGAACTTTGCAAGTGATGTGTGATTTAATGTTTTGTGAAGGAAGTTTTTTGGTGAAAGTGGTCGGTTTAAAAGTGTGACACCTATAGCGTGAAAGCCTTTAATAAGATAGATGTCTAAAATCTCCACAAACATATAATATTATGCAGTTGATAGTTTGTGATATCATTTAGTGATTTACACAGTAAAATAACTAAATGGCTAAGCTTTTTCGCAGTCGTTTCAGTTTTGCCAGTTTGATAAGCTATGTCTAAAAACAAATAATTTAAAACAAAGCCGAATTTTTTGAAAATCGTAAATATAATGTAGATCTAACACTACTTATACTAAATTAGAGGGAAATTGCAGAAAAGCAAAAGATCCCTTTATAACTGAACTGTTTTTAAAATGACTACACATTCAACCGTATAACGAAGATTTTGAATTGTAAAATTGTTTTTTTAAATCCCATGAAATGTATTTTAATATAATAGCATGTAAATCTTCCTCATTCAAATTATAACCCTCATTTCAAATTGAGTTATATGAATCTCTAGTTTTAATATATTTATATATTCAAAATATATGTTTAATACGCAGCTGATTACATATTGCATAATTTAATTTTCTGAAAAATTATTAGCGAAATAATTAACAGAAAAGCTATCTTGATCAATTGAAAATTAAACTACGTAAACTCCCTGAATTTTCTCAAACTTTAAATAGAAATCTTTGTAATTTAGCTGGATAAATACGTTATTATTTCCCCATTTGAGAGATAATAGAACTTCGCACTCGGTTAACACCGTAAGATCTCTATCACTTCGAGAATAGTGCATTTCTGTGATCTATTATTTGTGCACCCTAATAACCATAACCAAATCACAAATGAGGTTCCAACCAAATACTTCTCCCAGCTCCCGCGGGGGTGAAGAATGGTGAGTTCATAATTTCACCGAGCTAATTAGCTGAGCGCGAAGTATTATGCATGCTTTCAAACTTCGCATGCGTATGCAAATATGTGAGGGAAATGCGTAGAATTCCTGAATTGTTGGATGCCAGACTTAGATTAGGGAATGAGTTTGATAATCTTATAGATTTTTATAACACTGGTTTGACGCAGTTTCAAATTTTGAATGCGGATTTGGAGTATAGTTAGTTGTTTCAGAGATTTAATATAAAACAATATGTTAAGCAGTAGTTTAATAATTGGAAATATATTTATCTGTACGGCATTCCAGTGTGGTGCAATACACTTATCTATGTCAATATTTAGAGCTGGACAGGTTTAATTTACAGTCACACCAGTAAATGCAAAACAAATTCTCAATATTGCATTTGAGAGGTGCAAATGCTTTTTACTTCTTCTGCAGTGCATGCTATATACCAAAAAATATGATGTGGGTAGCACATTACTTTTCTCATATAATGCAATGAATTTACTACTGTTACAGTAAAAAAATTTACTACTGTTACAGTATTCTTATAGTGATACTTATATTATTTCAAAGATATTGAATTTTCGTCAATGAGTCGCCATTTTCATTGATTTAACGTCATTTTTATCTATTTGGTGTGCTTTTCGTTAATTTAGCAACATTTAAAAAAAGTCGTCAAGTTGGCAACATTCCGCCAAATTCTTCGCCAAAATCTCGCCAAGCGTTATGGACATAGAAATATGTTATTCTTATAGCAGATAAATGACTATTGGTGTTCATATACAAAGATATTGCTCAAAGTACCTTTTCTCATGAATGGAACGAGCTAGATCTACGAGAATTAGGTCATCAAATTTATCGCATGATATTACATATGAAAAGTGAACATGTTTCTCAACAGTTAATACATATTTTTTTAATTTATGGTATGTTTTGATAAATTTATTTGAAAAATGTGCAATATCTCGAAAACGGTTTATGCTAGCGTTCCAAAGTTTATTTCAATTCAAAATTTCACTTGGAAATTTACGGGTGTTCTGAACATTCGATTGTGTTTAAAAACAATAGGATTCCAGTATTCACGGATTGTAATTTGTGTACCAAATTTCATTCGAATCGCTCCATTCGTTCGTGAGATATCGTCTCCACAGTCTCACTGACTCACACACACACATACTTTCACCCCCACCACCCCCACACACAGACATCACCTCAAAAATATTCGATTCGTGATCAGGGATACTTGAAACGTGCTCTCCCGTCGAAAACTTGATTTCGAATTTTCGATACCGTCACAATAATTTCCTTATACATTATATGTATATAAGGAAAGTAATTGGGGGGGGGGGGGTTATGTATATAAAATTAAAATTAAGATTGATCTAAATTAAGATTTTCAGATTTTAATCATCATTTAAATCAAATCACTGTAATTTCATTTATATTTGTTTTTGTTTGTCGGACTGTGTTACTATGTCTGTCTGTGGTCACTATTTCCACACAAAAAATTAGATGCATAGAATTAAATTTGGTACGATTATTTCGATTAATAAACGTACGAAGCTCATTGAGTTTCATAGAGCTCAAAATAAAGAAATTCCTTCTAATTTTTAAATTAAAATAATCGGTAATAATACAAATTGATTTATATTAAAATCCAGCAGTACGCCTGTTCTTCCAACGGAATATATAATATAAAAAATCGCAAAATTCACAATTATGTTAAAATATTTACTATTATAAACGACATTTTTATTCAAAACATTCTACTAAAATATTTAATTTAATTCCAACACAGAATATACTAATATCTGTTCCTGCTATACAAAATTATCTTTACAGAAGAAAACATCGTTGCTCAGTTTAAAAATATATATATATATATATATACAAAAAATGAAATTTGATCAATGTATGACAAAATGAAAGCGCTATGAAATTGGATCAACATATACTAAAGTGAAAGCACTAAAATGATATTAGAATATACACACGCACCATTTTTATTTTGTTTCAACTATTGGCTTAACTCAATATTTGAGTTTACAAAATCTTTATCAAAATAAAACAGATGACTTAAGAAAGTGAAAATATCAATAATCCCTGTAAATTTTCAACCCGAAAACCGTGATTAATATAATCCAGTCATGAATGTAATTTTGACAAATTTTTTTTATATCCATCTCTTAGTTAGTTAAATCGAAAAAGATTTCACGAAAATCGTCTGCTGTAGAAAGTGGGTTTAATTCCGTTTCGTAGCAATATGGTACAATCGAATGTGTCGAATGTATATATACAAAAAATGAAATTTGATCAATGTATGACAAAATGAAAGCGCTATGAAATTGGATCAACATATACTAAAGTGAAAGCACTAAAATGATATTAGAATATACACACGCACCATTTTTATTTTGTTTCAACTATTGGCTTAACTCAATATTTGAGTTTACAAAATCTTTATCAAAATAAAACAGATGACTTAAGAAAGTGAAAATATCAATAATCCCTGTAAATTTTCAACCCGAAAACCGTGATTAATATAATCCAGTCATGAATGTAATTTTGACAAATTTTTTTTATATCCATCTCTTAGTTAGTTAAATCGAAAAAGATTTCACGAAAATCGTCTGCTGTAGAAAGTGGGTTTAATTCCGTTTCGTAGCAATATGGTACAATCGAATGTGTCTGGAAATAATGAGTATTATCACTGAGATTAGCTTTTAAAACAATCCACCATGTATTTTTGGACATATGTCTTACTAATGATGCAATTTTAAGGCAAAAATCGTGCATTGATTTGTTCTTGTATTTCATATTTCCTCAATTAACTTGAAAATTCATGAAGACCTAAAATAACATTCGCCATAGAAAAAAAGATAATGATTAACACTTTAGAATGCTCGCTCGAATCGTTCTCGTTAAAATCGCCATGGAAATCATCAGAAAATCGCCATATGATTTAATAGAAAGTTCATTTTTAACGTTTTCCAACATAGATGAAAAGTGTTTATGACTTTGTTCATTCTGTCTGTATGTCTGTTTGTCCGTTCGCACGGTAATTGACTTAACAATGACTTGAATCAAAATGAAATTTTAATATGTTCTTGAGACGTTTGTGGGACATATGGGAATGTAAATTAATAATATCACCCAAATGGTTTTGGATTGAACCCGGGTTGAAAAAGTGAAATACATTAAACACTATGGGACCTAATTCTTTAAACACCTAATTCTAACTTCTTTCACCTAATTTTTTAAACACAGGGAAAATAAAATTCACAAATTACTTCGAAAATGTTATAAAATATTCAAATTGTTTCACAAAATACATACAAAAAATTTCAACAAAATATATTTGGTAGTTTTTGAAATAAAAATTAAAATAGTAAGTATACTAATATAATTAGAAGAGATCACATGACCCACTTCAAAATAAAATGTGGCATCCATCTTTATTTCCCAGTGTAAAAATCATGATTTTTAAAGTTCTTTTAAATTTATGTTTAGTTTTTAATCCGTCCTAAAATCGCTTTATTTTTCCGTATTTTCTCTTCATTTATAATCTGTGCCAACGCAATTACAATATTTTTTAGTTTAAATGATCATCACAGTTTGATTATGTCTACAACGGAAGCTAATTTTAATGGATGTTGAATGTAAACAAGTAATTGTAAGATGAATTGTATAAAAATTGAATTTTTTTCACGTAAAATTATTTAGCTTTGTAGTTTGGATAAAGTGATATGCATGCAATATTCATTGCTTTTACATAGAGAATCAGATGATTTATAATTCAATAACGTCATTTGAATAAAATTAATTTTTTATGAAGTTTTAAGTTTTCAAATATAATACATTATTGTAGTACTGTGATAATTTAAAATACATCAGAGTTGAATGTGTCAAAATTTAGAGTCGTTTAAATAAAATTGCATTTTAGTTGGAAAGTGTTTCATAATCAATGTTTTATGCATGATTGATCATTCTTGTCATCCGTTTTCATTTACTAGTGACACTTCGTTATTCTCTTAAGCAGTTACTTCTCTTAAACAGTCTCTTCGCTTAAGCAGTTAGAAGATTTTTCCATTCCTAGTTCGGTGCAACAGGTGATTTATTTACAAATTACTTTAAATTGTCCGCCAGTTTCCTTGCAGGTCCATTTATGCAGATTCAGTTTCATGTAAAATTTTTCGGCTTCATCGGATTGAAGGCACCACCAATTTTTACTTTCTCTGCAATACATAGTAATGTTTAGGGGAAATATTGGAATCCCAAGTCAAAATTGTGACGGATCTACCCTTTTTGTGACTTCTAAAACACGGAAAAATTATTTTTGACGTGACGTTTGTGTGTGTGCCTGTATGTGTGTGAGTGTGTCTGTCTGTGAAATGTATGTATACACTCTAACTGAAAAACTAATTGTAAGGCTGTAAGGCTGTAATTGTAAGGCTGTAAATTGTATGTCTGTAACTGAAAAACTAATTGTAATAGGCAGAGTCCTATTCTATGTTACTGTAAAATTTGAAATGCATTCTTGCAGTCGTTTCTAATTTGTGCCTGATTTTTTGGAGGGGAGTGTATATCACCTCAATAACTATTAATTGGAATTCCTGGATACTTGCCACTTTCCTCAAAAATTCAATTCCAATTTTCGGCCACATTACAATAATTTGCCTATACAATGCGTTATGTAGTGTGAAAGTAATTAAATAACACGCCTATATAATGAGCCCATAACTTAGTTTGTAAGAATTCAAAGAAATATCTTTGAACTTTTCACTTATCGATATAACCACATTTATCGATATAACCACATACTTTTAAATACCTTTATTCCCAAATAAATTTCAATATACTTTCTCACTAGGCATGACCCTTCATCGCCTGTTTACACAGATTCAAAATCAAGAACTTGTTTATGCGAGAATATAGGGGGTATAAAACACTGTATTTATAAATGCACTTATACTAAAAATGCAGCCTAGTGAAATCCAATGATAGGTGTAAGGTAATTTGTCTTTAACGTGTTATAAATAATAAGGAGTCTAATAATTATATTAAAAATTGTAAGCTTATAATTGCCTAAATAACGTAAATTTTAAGAAATATCTGTATGTATCCCCTTTGTATTATTCAACTTTTATCAATTTTACTTAAACAACATAATTTTATCTCTGATTGCTTTTAATAACGTTGCCAATATTTTTTTACTGTAACATAATATACTGCAACATAGAATTTTATACTGTAGCATAATATACTCTCATATAACGTACTTGCTACCCATGTCGTCAATTTACATTTTTCTAAATTGTGTTATTGTTAGTGTGCTATTGTTAGTAATTGTGTTATCAGTATTGTTAAAAATTGGGTTACTGTTTGCAATTGTGATATTAGTATTGATTATAATGGCGTTATTAATATCATTATTAACTGTGTGTTAAGCAATTGTGTTATTATTATTAATATAAGCTAGTGCTTAGCTTTAAAGCGAGTTAGCGATGGCTGTGTACCCGGAGTACGTGCTCCCTCAGCGTTTATTTAGGTCTAATTGAGTCATAAATAAACGCATGCAGTAGCTATATCTTAGTGACCAATGCGCCCTATGCGAGTAAAAAATGTATTACATTCTTACAGCGGGCGAAAACGTAATTAGGCACTCATTTAAGTCTTTTTTACTCGGACAGCAAGTTTTCTTCTATTATATGTGGGTGCATCGTTAAAGAGTGGCTTAATTTTCCAGAATTCACTCTAAGTTGAAGTGAACAATTTGCACTTTGGTCACCAGTTTACACTTTAAATTCAAGGCAAGGTCAGGTACCCTTTGCTACTTTTTAATAATTTGTCCATAGGTAAATAATTTCTGTTCACTAAACGTAAAGTTAACAGTTATAAGCTTATTACTTTTCAGTCAATTGTAAATTTTATTTTAGTACCAATTATATCTACAGAGTCAGGGAAATCCGGTCTTAAATCCACCACGTGAAATCCTCATACTTCCCCTTTGGGATCATATTCTGGTGAAAATGTTCAGGGAACCTATTTTACTATTTGTAAATTTCCTTTTAGTGCTAATTATATCTACAGAGCCATGGAAATCCAGTCTTAAATCCACAATGTGAAATCCTCATAATTCCCTTTAAGCTCATATTCTGGGGAAAATGTTTAGAGGACCTATTCTACTGTTTAAAAATTTTATTTTATCAACAATTGTATCTACAGAGCCATGAAAATCCAGTCTTAAATCCACCACGTGAAATCCTCATACTTCCCTTTAGGATCATATTCTGGGGAAAATGTACAGCGTACCTATTTTACGATTTAAAAATTTTCTTCTAGTGCTAATTATATCTACAGAGTCATGGAAATCCAGTCTTAAATCCACAATGTGAAATCCTCGTAGTTTCCTTTAGGTTCATATTCTGGGGGAAATGTTCAGAGGACCTACTCTACTATTTAAATATTTCATTTTATTAACAATTGTATCTACAGAGCCATGGAAATCCAGTCTTATATTTACCACGTGAAATCCTCATACTTCCCTTTGGGATCATATTCTGGGGAAAATGTTCAGGGAACCTACTTTACTATTTATAAATTTTCTTTTAGTGCTAATTATATCTACAGAGCTATGGAAATCCAGTCTTAAATCCAGCGCGTGAAATCGACATAGTTCCGTTAGGCTCAAATTCGAAGGAAAATGTTCAGTGGACATATTTTATTATTTATAGGAATTCTTACTATGACCTCACTTCCTAATCAGTGAAATATGGGCTGGACGAAATGAGAAGAGTCGCTTTTTATTTATAGATATCAAGAGAACATTCTAACTTGATTTAATTTCTTGTAATTGGTTAGTCATAGTTATTTAGTTACTACGTATCTGTTATATGATATAAATCTATTGGGGATATTATTATGCCATTAAATTGGGAGAGCCAAGCCTGTCTAACGAACTCAATCTTACAGCAATGGTTTATTATCTCAGTGACATTATTTTGGAGCAAAATACTCTATAATAGAAAATTTTACCCATACTTTCTGCGGGCTTTCACAGAGTACCAATCACATTCCAATTTGATTATAATAAACATGAAGCTTTATCAACACGGGAATAATAAAATAATGCAAAATTAATTGTTTTCATACGATTTTATATGAAAGTTATTATTTTAAAATTTTTCTTAACACTTTTTCAAGAAATATTTTTTAAGTTGTCAAACCGCCAATCAAATTCCTCTGCATTTAGCGAAGTTGAGTCAATATGCACGATATCATTTTTCAACCATACCGTAGGTCAAACTAATATTTTACCACGCAAACTACACTATATATTTCTTACTAGAATATTCATAACTCTCAGTAGAAAATACATTTTTTTTTGTAATAAAAAGAAATAAAAAAAAAATGATGCTCCCCTAAAAAATAATCCGATCACCTCGAAATTTTGCAAGCAGATTCCTTTATACCAAGCATGCAAATTAAATGTTAAAGGCCAATGAGTGTTAACTTCGGTCATAGCTCGTGTCTCTATTGCGCAAATAGCATCCTATAAAACAGGTTAAAAATGTGGACGATTTATCTTTGCTCGTTTTCGGCGTTGCAGTTCCGTGGAGACACAGCCAATAATGCCGTTACGACGTTGCCGATGACCTTATAACCAACTAGACGAGTTCGAACGTGGTCCTATATTCAGGATGCTTGAAGCTGTCCGGGCATACCGAGCAATAGGCCACAAGATACACCGAATGGACACTGCTGTGCCAAGGTGCTGGCAGCAATGATTGCTACAAGGAACTCATCGGTGGAATGAAGGCTCCAGAATGCCAAGGTGCACGAATGCGAAGCAAGATGATGACTGGACAATCGGATGACTGTGCGACAGGCCGAACTGACCCAACGGCATCATTGTCCTCCATCCAACGTGCTACAGATTTTTCC
Organism: Amaurobius ferox; assembly: GCA_951213105.1. Taxonomy (NCBI): domain Eukaryota; kingdom Metazoa; phylum Arthropoda; class Arachnida; order Araneae; family Amaurobiidae; genus Amaurobius; species Amaurobius ferox. The sequence continues at coordinate 79,107,629 of OX578137.1, read as the reverse complement.
ATGCCACACGTGGTACCATCTCGCGGCGCTAGGATGAGGTGGGGTTACGCTCTCGGCGGCCTTTAAGACTTCCGCTCATAAGCCCACAACATTGATAGAGTCGTTTGGAGTGATGTCGTAGCCGAACATCATGGCTGCCAGCAGACAGACATCGTATAGTAATCAGCGATGAATCACGCTTCAGTCTTTCAGAAAATGACCATCGGGTAAGTGTGCGGAGGCACCAGGGCCAGCGATACCAATAAGCTTTCGTTTTACACAGGCACATAGCCACATAAGCAGCAACCATAAGCCTTAGGGTTGGTCGTGTGGTCTGGGTTTTCTACAGGCACATAGCCGGGCGCGGTTGCCCAGTGGTACTCGCGCAGGAATTGCACTCGGTAGGTCCGGGTTCGATTTCCTCTTCTGCCAAAACTGCCGCCGTGTTCACGCGGAGTACTATCGCATGTGGTTCCATAAGTCCTTCCGAGAGGTTTGTGGAAGGACAAGGAGAGTACGGTCCCTGTGGATGCCCCTCCCACTGGGTTCCTGTCTGAATTGGGTTGCTCTTCCCGATCGTCCAGACACTTACGTTACACCTTTCAGGTAGGTCGGACGGTCTGGGTCTCAACAAAAACAACAGGCAAACAGCCATTACCTCTGGTGTGATGATGTGGGGTGCTATCTCTTACGATAGCAGGTTGCTCTTAGTCATTCTGCATAGAACTTTAACAGCTCAAAGAAATGTTCATGAAATCCTGCAGATGTTTCGTTATCCTTCATGGCACGTAATTATGGAGCCATTTTCCTGCAAGACAATGCCATGCTACATACGGTCACACAGCTGCGGATTGTCTCCGTGCTGTTGATACTGTTCCTTGGCCAGCAAGGTCAGCAGACCTTTCACCAATCGAGAATGTCAGGGACATGCTAGGCCGCCAGATTAGGGCACCACGATATGTAGCAGATCTGCAGCAACAATTGTGGGATGCCTTACCTAGACATATACAAGCATGCATTTCCGCCAAGGGGAATTTCTCCAATTATTGATTTGAAAATTCATCGTTTTTTTTTTTTTTACAAAAATGTGTGCATCAGCTATGATGATTTTTTTTTAAATTTTGAATGAGTGAATTTTTTATAAGAACTCACTCGGAACTCCTGAACACTCTCGGTGACCTATATGGCTGAATGTCTGCACACCTATAGCATTGACCAGGATGGAGAACCTGACAAAGCCATATTTTTGATTCCATACGTAGATAGTGGGGGGGGGGGGCTCTGCTTTTTCGAAAATAATTTTCGGATCTTCCAGAAGGTATCCGGCGATTGAAAAGATGGAATCTTTGCACACTTTAGTATCTACCCTGGGACTGAGCCTATCTTATCTGAATTTCTGATTCCTTGATCGGAGGAGAACGAAATAGGTGAGACGATCAAAAGTATTTCCAGACATTCCAGAAGTCAGTCAGTCTAGAAGTCTGAAACTTTGCTGACTTATAATATCAACCACGGTTCAAAACTTTGTTGAGGCACATTTTCGACGAAGACTTTTCGACTCTAAGGACCACGTATTATTAAATATAAAACATAAAAACGAGGCTTTTTATGGTTTTCAAACTAATTTATTAAATATGCTTGTTTACCTGTTTTTTAACGTAGTTAAATACTAGTATATAATATTAACATCAGAGAACACTTTTGCATTTTTACATTTTTCACAGAATTTTCACACACTTTACTTACGGTCTATTAAACCTATTTATCTCTGTCGTGTCACATTTGTATTATATGAAAATGTTAAACGGATTAGTATGTTTATGGTTCGTTGATTCTATGGAACATTACATTATTAAAATAAATCTCCAGACGGATGTTCGTGAAAAATATTAAAACAGAGTGCTAAGTAAACAACTCAGGGAGACAGAGCAAATATTTGGTATTTATCGTCATAACTGTTTGCATAGAAAATGTGTTTCATCATAAAAGCTAAATAATTGTACATTAATGAAAATATATAATGGCAACATTATAAGTGTATTGTAAATTTCATTTACTAATTATAACTGTGCTCTTAATTACATTTCATGCATTATTTACTGTTTTAAATACTGTAAAAGAAGTAAAACATAATCTGGTCTAAATGAAACTCTATTTAATAAGATAACATTTTTATGGTACTATAAGTATATATCAAGCTCAGTGTAATAGCATATTATGCTTTCGTCTTATACCGAATTCATAACCTACGTAAGATGGAAATTTACGGAAATTTCTTTGGTTGTTTTGATATATTTGTTTTACATTATAGTACAATTAATCCTACATGTAATGAAACTTTTGAAATTGTGAAGCTCTACTAGACCTTCTTTTAGATCCATATTCTATTGTCATAATAAGTAGCCTGTTGTTGTAAAGTTTAAACTTATCTTTATCCTCGCCAAATGCCTTTGTAGAGAATTTTTACTTACGCTGTTTAAAGTGTCTTAACTCAAACTTCGGTCTAAGGGCAATAATACAAAACGGCCCTGTTTAAAAATCTAGCTCAGTTTATTGGGAACTTCACAGAAATTACAGCAGTTTGCTGCTTAAAGCAATGGACTGCACATATATTAATTGTTATTGCACACCTCTAGAATAAATTACTATACACGCTACCACAATATACTAGGCTGGTGATAATGCTTACATAGATACGCATTTACAAAACTTCTATACTTACCCCGGTATTCTGTTACTTCGCCTCGTTTTGCCGCCACTCCTCGAATACTAGACTCTTCCCATTCATCGTTGTATCGCATGGAGTTCCCATTTATTCACTACTCGAATCCTTCATCGTCTACTCAAGAGCCCTTCTTTCATTCAAAGAACACTCAAGAACAATTATTTCATTCCAAGAACTCAGTACTCAAGAAAACTCCTTCCATTCCAAGAACTCGAACTCTGAAAACCTATATTCCTATTTTACTGTAAGAATGCAAAAAATGATGATTAGGTCGGTGATTCATCTAACAACCGAACCAGTTAGGATCGTTAGTCTAAAGAAGCATAGTATAATGCAAACTGATTGAAATAATAACCGAAAGGTTATTTAGACACCACAATGTATAAAACTTGTACATTTTACGAGCTGTTGTTTATACATTATTTTATAAATTATTTTTTAGTAATTTTTTTTAAAAGTTTATTTTTTATAGTTCACAACAGGTCAGTGACGTCAATGAATTGAATGCATTTTAGGGATTTATGTTTATATATAATCTACTATAGAAATCCGTAGCATATTTAAAATTAATCATATACAATAGAGTATACTTAGCAGTCGCAATAGAATATACTTGCATAGAGTGTACTTTCCCCATTGTTTCAGCAATTACCAGATTTATATTTATGTTTATATATATTCTACTATAGAAATCCGTAGCATATTTAAAATTAATCATATACAATAGCGTATACTTAGAGTCACAATAGAATACACTTGCATAGAGTATACTTTCCCCATTCTTTCAGCAATTACCATAGTTCTGTAACAGAAATAATCCTGGCAAAATAAATTTAGACTATTCGATTTCTAGTCATGAGAATTATAAATTATTTTTCAAATTTTTATTTTTTCATTGTGCAGCAATTTTACCATTTGCGCAGATTTAATTTATTTGTTAATTTTCTAAAATTGATAATAATTGCTAAAATCGGGTATTGCAACCACCAATTTTAGCAATTAATAAATGCTAAAATTGGTGGTCGCAATACCCACTTATTACCTGAATAACATGATCAAAAACTATAACGATTATAATCTTAAGGAGACCACATTGATTTCTAAAATGTGAATTAACAGAAAAGAACTAAATTTAGTTACCAATATCGTTTACATTATTGTCATTAAAAACATTAGATTACATGAAATCTTTAAACATTACTAATTTTTTCAAATCTATATAATTCCTAGATTAGTAGTTAATTTCCTATTGTTCATTATGGGGGGAGAATTGCCATTTTGGAATTGGTCTTGCGGGGCGCTTGGTTTTCTGGCAATACATTTATCATAATGCGCCTTCAGAAAAAATATCCCAGCACACGAATCTTTATCTTGTTCTATTATGACCTTCTGTCATGTACATATACGCACACGCACACACAACTGACCATATTTTATATTTATTTTTCAGGTGTTGACAACACACTTTTCCGTTAAAATATGAGATTCGATATTTTTCAGTGCACGCACTTGCTATTACAATTTCAAATGTGGTTTACACTAAATAATCGATAACCGTAAAATGTCTACTTCATTCATATATACAGTTATGCAAGTAGTATACAGTTATACTGCTTCATTCATATATGCAGTTATACAAGTAGTATACAGTTATACTACTTCATTCATATATACAGTTATGCAAGTAGTATACAGTTATACTACTTCATTCATATATACAGTTATACAAGTAGTATACAGTGATACTACTTCATTCATATATACAGTTATACAAGTAGTATACAGTTATACTACTTCATTCATATATACAGTTATACAAGTAGTATACAGTTATACTACTTCATTCATATATACAGTTATACGAGTAGTATACATTTATACTACTTCATTCATATATACAGTTATACAAGTAGTATACAGTTAACTACTTCATTCATATATACAGTTATACAAGTAGTATACAGCTTTACTACTTCATTCATATGCCGATGTGGTGGCCGAGCGGTCAAAGAGGCAGGCGTTTCCTCGTGATGGCTCGGCTGCCAGATTGCGGGTTCGAGTCCCGCCTGCTGGCATGGATGTTGTATTGTCTTATTGGGGGCAGAAGTCAGACTTCTACCTTCGGGTGCCCCGGGTCATTAGACTAAACAGAAGCAGTGCACACATTCTTCCTTAATTGTAATGTTAGGGACACGACAACAACAACAACAACAACAACTTCATTCATATATACAGTAGTAGAAGACAGCTATACAACTTTATCCATATATACAGTTACAGTTATATATACAGTATTCATCAATACGCTGAAGAATCTATTTTAAATATAGAAGTAAAGATATTCATGTCAGTTAGATTGTCGTCTGTTACACTAGATACGGTGGTAGTATTCGATAGTTTAATTTTTTGCTGAGAGAAAATGTGCTTATAATCTTCAATTAGATTGAATATTTGATGCAAATATGACTTTGTAACTCATAAAATATCTTACGGGGAATATAAATGCATTGGCACATGTATCATTTTTATATTGCCATCTGTGGGTCAGAATTGTACCAATGTTATTTTGACAAAGCATAATTTATGCGGTAGGTAATTATACATTGATGTGTCTGTTTAATGATGGGATACAATTCCTCAATGTAACATTTAACTTTTCGATAATCTGTCGTAGTATCGTCACCTATTTTTTATCGATCAATGGAAGTGATCTGTAACTACTATATTATGCAATATAATGGAAGTCTCTTGAGTATATATGAAAAATTATAATTAATCAGTACAAATTTTCAAAGTCTATAAAAGTCTTATACAATGAATTAACCGTGGGGAAACTATGCATAGGTTGGGGAAATTCATGTGTTTATTCGGATTTGAAAAAAAAATGTAAATGAAAAGAGGCATAGATAGGATCTATTAAATTGTGGAACGATAGACGCTAGAAAATTGTCTAATTGTAAAGTGAGGTTTGAGCGAAATATAAGTTCATTTGGTACATTCGAGTAGTTTTATATGATGTTATAAAGTAATTCGCAATAGTTTAATGTACAATTCAACACCTAAAGTATTGTGTCCTGCATCTTGTAAGTTACTGTTTTGCGTTATGTCATGTGCTTTGATTCTTGCAAACACTTTGTTAAATGGCGTTGGTACAACTTTTCAACATCTAATTTCTTAAAAAATGGATTCTGATTCAACGATAATATATCACATAGAAATAAAAGACTAATAGAAGAAATTCACTTCTAACCCGAGGAGTATAACTGAAATAAAATTAACTAGATAGAAATTCTAAAATATTGTAACAATAAATGTGATTTCTATTTAACTGAACGAGCAAGTCAGATAAAGCACACATTTTATTTGCCGTTGCGATTCAGTGGGTGTAGGAAGTTAAAAATTTTTCTTAAAAATTCTTTGGATCCAGTTTTGTTACTTAACGCTGTGTGGTGAAGAAACAGTCCACAGAATATGTCCTGAAATCAGCATTGTTTGAAAAGTTCACCTGAAGTCGTAACGTGGTTTAGGAGATATCTATGTAAGAAACATATCTAAGTGAGAAACATATCCTTTTATACGTCAAACATTTCTATATTAAAACAATATGTCATCAGAATAATTCCTATTCTATCAATGCATGTTGTCTGTTGTCATTTATCTTAACGTTTCAATGCAAGTTAATTACTAAGGCGCGGATTTTTTGAAATTTTCCTTTTTTTTGCATTTTTTGGAATTTTTCCCTTTTATGGGCATTTTTACGCATTTTCAGGGCATTTTTAACATTTTTGAGGCAATATTTAGCATTTTTATAAGATTTCCTATATTTAGGGTTTTTTTAATTTTTAGTTCTCTATACTTTCTGTTGCAATGGGTGTTTTTGCTAATTCCCGTCTTAACATCTTTACAAACAAACCCCCGGGGCCGCAACACTTCCTCCCGTTTTGTGGTGCAAACAGGTAATTTACAAGAAAGATAGTCTTCTCCGTCGTAAGGGGCTCTGATAGTAAATCAACTCCTTTCAAGACAGGATTTCGACAGGATACATTGACAACGTTAGTGAAGTCATTCAGAAGGCTAAAGGTGAGGTTGGACATTGTATAATTGCCAAATTTAAGCTGAAGTATATCCAACAAAATATTTCAATGTTTGAAACGTATCTCCGTTGCCATACTTAGGGCAATAGAATAAGAAAACTATACATAAATTCATTAATAAAGTACATTAAAATATCGTCTGCCGTCGATATAAATTAAAATGTCTCAAGAACGGTTGATTGTATACCGATAGAATAAATTAAGAAAATTTGGGAATTTTCATTCGCATTGGAAGGTATAATAGTTAATATTGTGTGTCTAGCCGTTCTTGAGTTACAGCTAAAAGAATGATAACAAAAATATCGAGAATAAAAAAAAATTCTACCAAAATTCAAGTTTTTAGATTTTTCTCATTATATATATCTCAAGGCCAACGTGTATACTAAGTTTCAAGTTCCCAATTTTTCAGTAGTTAGGGCTGGGTATGGAGTTCTAAGTCAGTCACTTTGTCTCGCTCATCTGCAAATATAAGATTAAAGGTATTTAACCCACAGTGTAAGAAACTGTTCTGTTCATATCAGATTTTTCCTTTTGCAAAACTAATATTCATGACGCCTACTGCAGTGAATTTAATACAACTACTTTTTCTTCTTAAGAAAGAAAAATACCCATGTTGTTCTATAATAGTTTTTTTCAGCTGACACATAACAAGCATAATAAAAACATGGTTATTTGATATTCAGGAAATGTCATGTTCCCTATAAAATTATATTTTCAAAGGTTTGAATAAAAAATGCAGATATAAACTCACGCGAAGATATCTTTTCACTTTCTTAAAGACAAGCGGTGCCTAGTTTTTGTCATTTCTTTTATTTTGTGGGTATTATTATGAATTTTCTTTGAAGTTATGAAAACTGAAATTTTTCAAATTGTTGTTTGTCATGTACAGGATTTCGTCTCATGTTCAAGAAAATAACATAACGGCATATTTAATTTACGAGGCAATTTATTTACCTTCGAAAGAAGATGTTATGCAATAAGAAATTTCGTAATCATTCAGTAATTCGATTGAGATGAAAAATGTTATTAGTTCTATTTATAAAACATACTAGATAGATTAGGAATGTTACACAGATAAAACAGTATTTTTTTTTCTATTAAAATTCGAACAAAAAAATTGAAGTTAAGAATATCCATTTCAGAGTAAAGTATGGATGTAATTCTGTACCAAAATATGATTCTAAACAAACTTATTTAATAAATGCCGCGTCATGAATTATTTTATTGTACTTAATTGAATCTGTAAATTACTGCACTGCAGTTTATTTATAGCATCGTAAAAGTAATTTATCTGTACATTTCTTACCCCATTGAAGGATGTTTCAAATTGATTCTATTAATAACATTTTTTAGAAGCCTGGCATGGATGAATAATATTTTGAGGATTTCTGCTACTGTAAAGTAAGGAACTGCTGCTTTTAGAAAGGAACAGCGATTTCTATTCTCGTCTTCTGCTGTTTCTAAATAGTGTCTTTTCTGGGGAATATTTCATTGGATCTGACAAAAACGGGCAAGTTTTTCTTGTACTGTTTATCTGATGTGTGACGTTACCATACGGAAGCAACTCCAAAAAGTTTAAATTTAAGGACCCCCTAGTAATTAAAAAAAATCTGATGTGGGCAGCACATGACTTTCCTTATATAATGCAATGCATTTACTACTTTTACAGTAAAAACAAAATAGGTTATTCTTATAGTAGGTACTTATTTTTTTTCAAGATATTGAATTTTCGTCATTTAGTCGTTATTTTCATTAATGCAGCGTCATTTTAATCCATTTGGCGAGATTTTCTTTAATTTCACAACATATAAAAAAGTCGTCAAGTTGGCAACATTCCCCCAAATTCGCCGCCAAAATCTCACCAAGTGTTATGCACGGAAAAATAATTTATTCTTATAGCATATAAATGACTATTGGCGTTCAAATACAAAAGTATTACTCAAAGTATCTTTTTTCATGAATGAAATATTCACTCACGAGAATGATGCCATCCAATTTATCGCATGATATTACATATGAAAAGTGAACATGTTTAGCAATAAGAAATATTTTTTTTTTTATTTTATATAATTTTTTGATAATTTTTTTTAAATGTGCAATATCTCGAGAACGGTTCATGCTAGCGTTCTAAAATTTATGTTAATCGCTTTTTAATGAAAAATTACATAAGAAATGTCTATTTGCGTAACTTTAGTAGAGGTTGTGATTTTTTGATGATTTTTTCAAAATTTCATTCGAAAATTTAGGGGGATTCTGTACATTTGATTGCGTATAAAAACAATCGGCTTCCAATATTCAGGGATTGCGATTTTTGTACCAAATTTCGTTTGAATCGGTCCCTTTGTTCGCCAGTTATCGTCTCCAAGGTTTCACTCATACACACACACAGACATCACCTGAACTATGTTCGATTCGTGATCAGGGATGCTTGAAACATGCTCTCCCGTCGAAAACTCGAATTCGAATTTCTGACCCCATCAAAATACTTTCCTTATACATTATTGTATATAAGGAAAGTAATAAGCTAAGGTGTTGCTCAACTCGACTTTCTCATAACAGAATTCATCCTTTATTTTTCAAATTTTACAAGACAAAATTTAAAAAATCTGTATCGTTGAGCCAAATAATTGTAATTATAGCGGGTTATTCTTCACTTTAAAGGGTTTAAACGCATCTTCCGTTTGACATCATATTTGATAATGTCCCTCCACCCCCAAGGGGTGTAACTTGTCCTTCGGGAGTGAGGGCTAATGATGTCAAGAACAAAAATAAATTGTAACGTCTCTATTTTTCACAACAATTATTGTTTAAACAAATATTTTAAGTCTAGTCATTATTGATACATAAATAAATCCTTTTATACCTTTAAGTATTATTATCCTTTTAAGTATTTCAAATTTTGTCCTATGCAGCCATGTTAAAAATTTATAAATTTTCGATGTTTTCTCTTGAATTAAAAAAATTCCATCTAGTTCTAGATATTTTGATAACAAATCAGGATATAAAGTTTTGTGAAAACCCATTAATATTTGCAGCTGCAATCGTGTAAACAATACATCGACCACAGACATCAGGCAGTCAAATAGACAGATAGTCGGGAATCCCTCCAAAAATAGTCAAAACGTGTCCAGGAGGTCTTAAAACATATATTACTTAAAAAATCCCGAACTTGAAGAAAATTTTAGTGAAAAAAACAATAATTTTCCAAATACTACGTATGAGGAAGCAAACATTGCGGACCCCTTGACATCATAAATTAAAATATGTAACATACATTTTTGTAATACCAAATATAAATGAAATTTAGATGTAATAAAATAAATTTAAAGCCTGTAGGAAGGAACGCCAATTATTGTGATCATAAATTAAGAATGGAGATTCGGGAAATTGCATAAGATGAATTTAAATATGAACATTACAAAAATCTAAACAAGTAGAGTTACGTTACCAATAACTATCATCACAACACAATTTAATGAGAGGAACGATGATGCGTTTTAGAATTTTGAATAACAACGTTCGGTTTAATTAACTATAATTGTATTACCAGTCATTCTATATTTCCAAACTATTTCTTAACTTAGATTTCAAATACGTGAGCTGGGAGAAAGCAGTTTCACAAAAATTAGTGGTAAGAAATAATTGATAGGAGTTACATACTTCAACGCTTTCCTTGTGAGATCCAGAAAAATATTCACAATATTTAACCGAAACTCTACTAATGGTAATTCCGGTTAGCTCCCCTCGGATTGTTAAAATACGCCAGTGGTTACAACTTAAATGATTGATTTAGTTTCGTTTGCAAACTATTCAATAGCTTTTAATTTAAAGTCTAAGGATTTTACAAGGATTTCATAAATTTTAATACATATTACTTTCCTTATATACATAATGTATAAGGAAAGTATTGTGACGGGGTCGAAAATTCGAATTCGAGTTTTCGACGGGAGAGCACGTTTCAAGCATCCCTGATCACGAATCAAGCATTTTTGAAGTGATGTCTGTGTGTGTGTATGTGTGTGTGTGTGTGTGTGTGAAAGTATGTGTGTGTGTGTGTGTCAGTGAGACTGTGGAGACGATAACTGACGAACGAATGGACCGATTCGAACCAAATTTGGTACAAAAATCACAATCCGTAAACACTGGAAGCCTATTGTTTTTATACGTGATCGAATGTTCAGAACCCCCCTAAATTTTCGAATGAAATTTTGGAAAAATCGTTAAAAAGTCAAAACCGCTAATAAAGTTACGCAAATAGACATATTTCTTATGTAATTTTTCATTAGAAAACGATTGGCATAAATTTTAGAACACTAACATGAACCGTTCTCGAGATATTGTACATTTTTCAAAAAAATTATGAAAAAGTCACATAAAAAAAAATTCCTATTGAGTAACATGTTCACTTTTCATATGTAATACCATGCGATAAATTGAGTGACATCATTCTCGTGGATCTAGCTCGTTCCATTCATGAAAAAAGATACTTTGAGTAATACTTTTGTATTTGAACGCCAATATTCATTTATCTGCTGTAAGAATAACTTATTTCTTTGTCCATTATGCTTGGCGAGATTTTGGCTACGAATTTTGGCGGAATGCTGCCAACTTGGCGACTTTTTGAAATGTTGACAAATTAACGAAAATCTCGCCAAATGGCTAAAAATGACGCTAAATCAATGAAATGACGACTAATTGTCGAAAATTCAATATCTTGGAAAGAATATTAGTAACTACTATAAGGAAAACCTATTTATTTTACTGTAAAAGTGGTAAATTCATTACGTTATATAAGGAAAGTCATGTGTTGCCTACATCAGATTTTTTCTGTATTATTCTCGTACCCCTGAGAATTTACCACGGTCCCAGAATCATCAGCGAAATCTACATTGGTAACTACTGCCATATAGTATTTAAAAGAAGGATGTGTTTTAAAATAGATTTCTTGTATGAATTTCAAAATTCATCCGCATTTTCAAATAGGAAAACTAAAGAAAAATTTCAGTGGGATATTCATGATTTGTCATCATGGAATAATAGTCTTGACCTTATATTCAGATTTTCTGTCAACTTCATGTTTTCGAAATTTTCAAACTATTCCTTAACTTAAATTCCAAATAAGTGAGCTTGGAGAAAGCAGTTTCACAAAAATAAGTGGTAGGAAATAGTTGGTAGGAGTTAAGCACTTCAACGCTTTCCTTGTGTGATCAAGATAGCCATTTACAATATTTGAACGAAATTTGGATAGTGATTATTCCCGTTAGCTCTTCTCGGATTGTTAAAATATGCCCGATAATACGATAACACCTAGGAATTTACAAACATATTATTAATTATAACATATCCTTTCTGTATTACTCTCGGGCCCCTTAGAATTTGATACGGTCTCAAAGAAGTCAGCGGATTCTGCATTGAAAACTACTGCAATATAGTGTTTAAAAGAAGTGTGTGTTTTAAAATAGATTTCCCGTATGCATTTTAAAATGTGTTCCACATTTTCAAATATGAAAACTAAAGACATTTTTCAGCTGGACATTCAGGGTTTTCTATCATGAAAAAAGCTGATGAGGGCAACACATGACTTTCCTTACATAATGCAGTGAATTTACTCATTTTACAGTAAAAAAATAACGTATAAGATACACGGTACCACGTTTGTATCGTTGAATTGTACATTTGGCAATTTTACGGTTCACAACATGTAAAACTATTTCAAAGTACCCAATTAACTTATATTTCTCACAACTCTAAATAAATAATTATCAATATTGAAAGCATCCCCAATAAGCGATAGTTCATATATTCAAATATTTTAATAATTGATTCATCAATTATCCGTAATTTTCATTAATTTAGTGTCATTTTTGCAATTTTGACGATGTTTTTGTTAATCTGGGGGTGACGTATCGCCCAGTCTGCTATACTTTGATAAATTATTCCCCAAGTTCGCCAAATGCATCACCAAGTGTTACAGACAAAGAGCATTTCTTATATACTAGAAGGTAGGACCGTCATACGACGGAAATCAGAATTTGCGAGACATTACATCCCACTTGGCGTCATTTTTATCAATTTGACGAAATTTTTGTCACTTGGGCATCATTTAAAATAGTCGCACAGTTGGCGGCGTCCCGCTCAATTTCTCGCCAAGCGTTACGGTTGGAGAAATGGGTTATTCTTATAATCTACTTATATATCATTTCCAAGATATTGAACTTTTAACAATCAGTCTTCATTTTTATTGATTTAACATAATTCTTATCAACTTGATATTTTCGTAAATTTGACATCATTTAAAAAAAGTCACCAAGTTGACGACATTCCGCCCAAATCTCGCCAAGCGTCATAGAGAGAGAAATACGTTATTCTTATAGCAGGTAAATGGCTATTGGCGTCCAAAAACAATAATATTACCCAAATTATCTTTTTTCATGAATGGAATGAGTTAGATCCACGATAATTATGTCACCAAATTTATGGCATGATATATATGTGAAGTGTAAAAAGTGAACTTATGAAAAATGAACATATTTCACACTATTTAATATTTTTATTTTATTTTATATGCTTTTTGATAATTTCTTATGAAAAATGTACAATATCTCGAGAACGGTTCATGCCAGCGTTCTAAAAGTTATGTGAAAAAATTACGTAAGAACTGACTATTAACGTAACTTTATTGAAGATTTTGATATTTTTATGATTTTTTCAAAATTTGACTCGAAAATTTAGCAGGGGTTCTGACTGTTCTAGTACGTATAGAAACAATAGGATTCCAATATTCACAGATTGTAATATTTGTACTAAATTTCGTTTGAATCGCTCCATTCTTTCGTGAGATATCGTCTCCACAGTCACAAACACACACACACATATATACACACACAAACATCATCTCAAAAACGTTTGACTCATGTTCAGGGATGTTTGAAACGTGCCTGTCGAAAACTCGAATTCGAATTTTTGGCCCCGTCATAATACTTTCCTTATACATTATGTATATAGGGAAAGTAGTATTTCAGACCTTATATTCAGTTCTTCTGTCAAATTCATTCTTTCAAAATTAAAAGTTACATTTTGCAACAGAAAATGTCAAATGGATAAAGAAAATCTGATGTTTCTTACATGTGACTGTCGCTACTAACCAACACCTTCTGTTTTGCTTTGATTTATAATAGATCCATTATTCACATGATCATACAAATGGTGCCCGAATTGTATACTCAGAGAAAAATAATATTATACTTAGCAATTTATTTAATAGATTCAATGTTCTACTTAGTCTGGTCGTCATTTAAAGCAGTGGAATCTCCTCAAACAAGTCGCTAAATTTCAAAACAAAGATGACACTACCTTAAATGTCCTTTGTTTAGCATCACCTAAGCGGTTGAATTTGTTATCGTATGTAAACAAAAATTCTCGCTGATGGTAAATTGCTGAGCATTTTGACTTATAAGTAAAACTTATGACATTGGGCACAATCAAAAATGAACTGGTTACTTTCCTTATATACAATAATGTATAAGGAAAATATTGTGACGAGACCGAAAATTCGAATTCGAGTTTTCGACTGGAAAGCCAGTTTCAAGCATCCCTGATCACGAAGCGAACATTTTTAAGGTGATGTCCGTGTGTGTATGTGTGTGTGTATGTATGTCTAAATTGTTCCATTCATAAGAAAATATACTTTGAGTAATACTTTTGCATTTGAACGCCAATAGTCATTTATCTGGTATAAGAATAACTTATTTCTCCATAAATAACACTTGTCGAGATTTTGGCGATCAATTTGGCAAAATGTCGCCAACTTAGGGACTTTTTTAAATATTGTAAAATTAACGGAAATATTGCTAAATGTATAAAAATGACACTAAATCAATGAAAGTGATGACTAATAAATGAAAATTCAATACCTTGGAAATAATCTAAGAACAACCTATTTTTTTTTTGCAGTGAAAGTAGTAAATTCATAGCATTATATAAGGAAAGTCATGTGCTGCCCACATCAGACGTAAAATGTAGCAAACAGTTTTGCTACAGTTTACAACGTAAAATGTAGCAAAAATAAAGATACATGAGCATACGTAAGTTTCAGAAATCATTTGAATGCCCCGTACAGTGTAATAAGTCTGGACTTGAACACTCAAATAAACACAAGACTGTGGGTCAAATGGCTTAACGACAGATTCCGTTATAGCAGCGCCACCTAGTTTCGCGAAAGGGAATCAAATAAGAAAAATAGAAAAACATATTTAAAAGTTGTCGGCTTAGATCATGGATTCTCGCCGAAAATTTTTGATATTGCTTTTTATAAATTTCTAAGCCACCTCAGAGCAAGAGAGATCCAGACAAAACGTTTAGAACTACTGTGTGCCTTTCTTTTTATTCTAAAAGTAGTCATAAAATCGTTAGAATTCTCAAGTTTTACTTCAAAAAGATGTTCTTCCCAATCAATGAAACTAATTTGTTTTCTCTTAATTATCGTTCTGAAAACTTTAGTAATTGTTAAATTTATCAAATTCCGTGTCAATGTTGACTATACTATACAGATCAAAGTAAACGTGCGTTAATGTACCCATTAATATAATATAAAAATTGCATATACCTTGAAAAAGAACATCTTCAATCGCTAATCATCGTTGGATGAAGTGTCAGAGGTATAATTTTTCTTCTGCCGTCATTACTCAGAACATTATTCTTCAGTTTTCTATTTGGATTTCTTTTAATATATTCATATCAATAAAAATTCCAAAAATTTATTTAATGATTTGTCAATGTCTCAATATTTCTCCTGGGTATGACAATTCTAGTCGAATTTTGTATTTCTTTGAGTTTATATTTTCTGCATTTTATTATTTGTTTGTTTGCATATGTTTATATTTCCTTGTTGTTTCTATTTACTTTCCTTAATCACATAGTATAATGTATAAGGAAAGTATTGTGACGGGGTCGATAATTCGAATTCAAGATATCGACGATAGAACACTTTTCAGGCATCTCTGATCACGAATCAAACATTTTTGAGGTAATGTCTGCGTGTGTTTGTATGTGTGTGTGTGTCAGGAGTCTGTGGGGACGATATTTCACGAACGAATGGAGCAATTTCAACGAAATTTGGTACAAAAATTGCAATCCGTAAATACTGGAAGTCTATTGCTCTTAAGCGCAATTTAATGTTCAGAACTTACACAATTTTCGAGTGAAATTTTGAAAAAATCAAGAAATTAAAACCTTTAATAAAGTTACGCAAATCATCATTCCTTATATAATTTTTCATTAGAAAACGATTGACATAAACTTTAGAATGCTAGCACAAACGGTTCTCAACATATTGGAAATTTTTCAAATAAATTTATCAAAAAGTCACATAAAATAAAAAAAAATCTTAACTATTGTGAAATAAGTTTACTTTTGATATGTACTTTAATGCGATAAATGTGCTGACATCATTATCGTGGATCTAGCGCGTTCCATTCATGAGAAAATATAGTTTGGGTAATAGTTTTGTATTTGGACGCCAATAGTCATTTATCGACTATAAGAATAACCTATTTCTCCATCCATAATGTTTGGCGATATTTTGGGGACAAATTTGACGAAGTGTCGCCATTCAGCGACTTTTAAATGTTGCCAAATTAACGAAAATTTCGCGAAATTAAGAAAAATGTCTCTAAATCAATGAAAATGACGACTAATCGATGAAAATTCAATATTTTTAGCGGAATATCGCCTACTTGGCGATTTTTTGAAAATTGATTGCAAAAGTTATCGAAAGTGCTTAAAAATTGATAAAAGTGTCTCCAAAAACTGATGCTAAATGGAAGGTAATGTTTTTCAAATTTTTAATTCCGTCATATGACGGACATACCTTCTAGTACACTCCTATTGGAAAGCTCTTCTCCCCATTTGTCTGCAACATTTTGCAATACATTTAGCGAACTTGGTGAATAATCTAATGACATATCGCCGTCTTATTAATATTTAGACCTAGATTGAAGAACATTTCTTCAAAATTGTAAAAATGACGCCACGTAATGAAAATGAGGTCTAATAGATAAATTTAGTATTTACATATTTTAATATATGGATTATATTGCTTATTGAGGTTGAAAAAAATATTGATAATTATGAATTTAGAGTTTCGTGAAATATAAGTTAATTAAGAACAAAAAAGTTTTGCATATTGTCATCTGGAAAAGCCACAAATGTACATTTCAACATTAAATACGGGTCTGGGTCTTAATCCTGACAGCCGAAATCCCGACAAGCCAGAATCCCGACAGCCGAAATCCCGACATGCCAAAATCCCGACAGGGTCGAAATCCAGACAAGTCAAAATCCCGACAAGGTCGAAATCCCGACAAGCCAAAATCCCGACAGTCGAAACCCACTCTTGCACAGACTGATACAACACTAAGGCGGTCATCGCAGTGACGTCACAAGGGTTAGAATTTACTAATCAGCACTCCCCCCCCCCACGCACATGCACTGGACTCACGCTCCCTCTTGTCTCCATCCGCTTGCTACGACAATGGCCATATGCTATTTGAATATGCTATTTGAACGTATGCAGAATGTGTAAGTGTTTTTTTTCTTTTTTAATAAAATGAATTTCCTAAATCTTATACCGACCTGTTATATCATTTTAATCTTTGTCATTTCAATTTGCCAAAATTTATTTCAGTAATGGCATAATTGTTATGATTTAGTGATTAAAACTTTTAATTTGTAAAATGTAGAGATGTAAAAACGCCGATAATTTTGATCAAGCTATACATACAGGCGTAGAGAGCCATGTGCGTGGGCCCAACGTGAGTCCAGCGCATGTGCGTGGGGGGGGGGAGGCTGATTAGTAAATTCTAACCCTAGTGACGTCACTGCGATGACCGCTTTAGTGTTGTATTAGTCTATGCAAGAGTGGGTTTCGGCTGTCCGGATTTTGACTTGTCGGGATTTCGATCTTGTCGGGATTTTGACTTGTCGGAATTTCGACCCTGTCGGGATTCTGGCTTGTCGGGATTTCGGCTGTCGGGATTCTGGCTTGTCGGGATTTCGGCTTTTGGGATTATGTCCGGAACCGATTAAATACAGTATGTCATGGATCTTATAAATCCATTTCGACAATAAGAGATTGCAATTTCGTCCAGAGTAACTCAAAGTTAGACCGCCGCCTGGCTAGTTCGTAGATCCAGGTGTTATTCCCGATTGATGCAAGATTCTCTCCAATCTTATGCATCATTTTTTCACCATGAAATAAGTATATTCATTGCATTACACGAGAAAAGTCATGTTCTGCTCACATCATATTTTCGTTATTTGTGCTATACTTTGCTTTGAGAAACTGTACATTAAGGGATATTTAATTTCAATGAAGAATGTTTTGTAAATGGAAAATGATTCTTTTAACAGTCTACTAAAAAGATATGTCATTATTTTTTATTTGCTATCCTTTTTAATGTGCTTAATGAAGTTAATTAACTAATGATGGATTTTTGTCTGCATTCTTATCCCCAAAAAAATCTCCAAGTAAACTTCTTGTGCCTAAAGTTTATTCTACTGTTTGATATTGGAGGAAGAAAAACGTTTCGAAGCTAAATAATTCATTTAAAAAATCTGATGCATTTCTGTGATGAACAAGGAAAGAAACAATTTAATAATACATCTCTTTGATTTGAATAATGCATCACCTATAATATGAATATACAAGATGTCCCCAAAAGATTGAAACGCGCTTTAATTCACCTCGTGTTGGAGATATGTGGCAATGTAAATTTCAAAAATGTTGAAAGTAAGGTATGAAATAAGTCTATGTTAATGAAATATTCCTCCAAATCATTTTCAAAATGTTACACTTTTTAAATATTTATACGACATCCTTAGACAAATTTGGTCAATCAGAAAATTTTTATATGTTATGCAACAAGAACATTAAAAATCAAGAAAAATCAATCGCGCATAAAGCATTGATTATGAAACACTTTCCAACTTCAATCCAAATTTATTTAAAAATCTCTAAAATGCGATACATTCCTCGGTAATATTTTTATAACTATCACACTACTACATTAATTTATTATATTTAAAAACTTAAGAATTCATCGAAAAATATTGAACTTCATTCAAATGACGACATTGAAATATAAATTGCCTGAATTCATTATGAAACACTTTCCAACTTCAATCCAAATTTATTTAAAAATCTCTAAAATGCGATACATTCCTCGGTAATATTTTTAAAACTATCACACTACTACATTAATTTATTATATTTAAAAACTTAAAAATTCATCGAAAAATATTGAACTTCATTCAAATGACGACATTGAAATATAAATTGCCTGGTTTAAACATATTTACAATGCAATACATTCCTCGGTAATATTTTTTAAATTATCATAAAAATACAATAATTTATTATATTTGGAAACTTCATTGAAAACAAATGAACTTTATTCAAATGACGTCATTGAAATATAAATCGCCTCTATATAAAAGCAGCATTTCATTCATAAACTTTTTTCCAATCCTTTCGTTCACCACAATTTCATAATAATTTGTTTTATTTAAAAACTTAAAACCATGGAGGTACAAGTAATTTAACCCTATGCTTAAAACTTCATCGAAAAAATCGTCTGGTTCTCTGAGTAAAATCAATGAAGGTTTCATTCATATCAACTATATTGCAGACTCCATGAGCTAAATGATTTTTCGTTAAAGAAAAGCAGCAATTCTTTTACAACTCGTTCTACATCTTGTGGTGTTTACATTTTCTATAAGTAAAAATTAGGCTTCATTGTAGAAATAATCAAAGTTGGATGAGCATTTAAACTCAAATATACTGTAATTGCGTTGTTTCAGTATGCAGATGCACAGAATATAAGCAAAATTAAAGCGGTTTTTAAGACGGATACAACACTAAATATGAATTAAAACGAACTTTAAAAATGACGATTTTGAAACAAGATGAATGCCATATTTTATTTTGAAGTAGGTCACGTAATCTCTTCATATAAAGGGTGTAATTATTATTTTAATTTTTATTTAAATATATACTGAATATATTTTGCTGAAATTTTTTTATATATTTTATGGGATAATTTGAATATTTCCTCAAACTTTCGAAACAACTTTTCGAAGCAATAAAACTTTTGAAGTATTTTAAATTTGCTTAAAACATGTTTGAAAAATTAAGTCCCATAGGGTTCAATGTATTTTATTTTTTCAATCCGGGTTCAATCCAAAACGAATTGGGTGATATTATTCATTTATATTCCCATAAGTCCCACAGACCGTCTGAATAACATACTAAAATTTCATTTTGATAAAGCCATTTTTACGGCAGTTATCGTACTAACGGACAGACAGTCAGACAGACAGACAGACAGACAGACAGAATGAACAACGTCATAAACACTTTTCAACTATGTTGTAAAGTGTTAAAAAACAGCATATCTGTGTCTTTAAAATCAACTAAATTATGATAAGGGAAAAAATCTGTCTTCTGCCACTTTTCCGGACAATGTGAAAGGCTGTTTCATCAGTGAAATTAGGAATCTTAAACAAATTGACGATGGAAATTGTTTAGATGAAAAATACGTTAATATGTGTCAGAATTTTTATCACAAATGCATCTTAATAGAACATTACATAGACAGAAACATACAGCAGTGGTACTCACTACGCTGTTGGGTATCCTATGTATGTTATCATCAAGCTTTATCTATTTTGTGATATGCCACAAATTTACATTTCTAATGTGATATATGATCTCCATTCACAATGTTCAATTTTCAATTAAATATAACTCGCTCAATTTTAAAGATACAGATATGCGGTTTTTAACACTTTACACAATAGTTGAAAAGTGTTTATGACTTTGTTAATTCTGTCTGTCTGTCTGTCTGCCCGTTAGCACAATGATTTTATCAAAAATGACACAAAATGACACAAAAATGACCCAAAATGACTTTATCAAAATGAAATTTTAGTATGTTGTTCAGACCGTCTGTGGGGTCTATGGGAATATAAATGAATAATCAAACATGTTTTAAGAGGATTTAAAATTCACAAATTACTTCGAATGTTTAAGGAAATATTCAAATTATCCCATAAAATATATAAAAAAAAATTCAGCAAAATATATTCCGAAGTTTTTTAAATAAAAGTTAAAATAATAATCACACCTTTTATAGGAAGACATCACGTGACTATTATATTAAGAGATCACGCGACCCACTTCAAAATAAAATATGGAATCCATCTTGTGTCAAAATCGTGATTTTTTACACAAGATGGATGTTTACACAAGATGGATGGAGTTCTTTTTAATTCATATTTAGTGTTGTATCCGCCCGAAAATCGCTTTATTGTTGCTTTAATTCTGAGCAACTACAAACTGAAGCAACGCAATTACAATATATTTGAGTTAAAATTATCATTCGACTTTGATTATTTCTACAACGAAGCCTAATTTTCACTTATGGAGAATGTAAATACCAAAGGATGTAGAATGAGTTGTATAGGAATTGCTGCATTTCTTTAACGCAAAATTATTTAGCTCATGGAGTCTGCAATAGTTGATATGAATGAAATATTCATTGATTTTACACAGAGAAGCAGACGATTATTTCGCTGAAGTTTTAAGTATAGAATTTAATTACATTTTTAAATAAAATAAATTATTATGGTATTGTGATGAATGAATTAATGGAAAACATTTTATGAATGAAATGCTGCTTTTATAGAGAGTCAGGCGTGTTATATTTTGAGGACGTCATTTGAATAAATTTCATTTGTTTTCGATGACGTTTTCAAATATAATAAATTATTGTAGTAGTATGATAATTTTAAAAATATTACCGAGGAATGTATTACATTTTAGAGGTGTATAAATAAAATTACGTTCAAGTTGGAAAGTGCTTCATAATCAATGCTTCATGCATGATTGAACTTTCTTGTTTGTAATGATCTTGTTGCATTAAAAATAAAAATTTTCTGATTAACCAAATTTGTCGAAGGGGGTCATTTAAAAATTAAAAAAGTGTAACTTTTTTAATATTAATGGGAGGACTATTTCATTAACGTAGTCTTGTTTCCTACCTTACTTTCAACATTTTTGCTATTTACATTGCCTAGTTCTCTCCAACAGGTAAATGATTAAAGCTTATTTCAATCTTTTTGGGACATTCTGTATTCTCTTTTAGTGTAATGCTGTCTTATATACGTTTACATAAACTTGTTTGTAGTAGAACTTCTGTATATGAAGGAATGTATAAATGCTTTCTATTTGAATGTATGAAAGTATTATTAAATGTATATTTCATGAAAGCATTATTTTCTACGCGTACAGCATATGTCGGAAAAAATTAACATAATCTATTATTTTAATAACTTTTACAAACGGATTTACAACTTTTCAAACTGATGTTTCTCATTGTTTTACTCGCTAACAAGTATTATTATGTTACCGATAACTTACATAAAATGCTTGATAACAATTATCCACATTCTCCTATCAAAATTATTATAGAAAATGGTATAATTTTGTGCAAAATTTCCTTGGGTTTTATTCTATTTTTTAAACAACATTTACTTCAACTACGCTTAGTTAGTTTTGCATTAGACAACGCTCTATGAACTTTTCACTGTAGAATTAGTGAACTATAATTTTTGTGAGACCAGGTCTTCGAATTCTGATCGTTTTGATTTGTACTTGGCGTTATGGAGACGTATAACTAACTAATCTCTTTTCGGAAGGCTATTGAGTTCCGCAGAATGTTATATTCTCGTTAGGTTTTTATTCTTCTCCATCCCCGTAATGTAAATCTGCAGATTAAGTGCTACTTCCAAGATATTCTCCATTTTTACCGAAATATTGTACGATACACATTTGACAGAAGAAGGGGATTAAAGAGATGCAATCGAAACTGTGCCTATAGTGTAGACCTAGATCATCTGCCGTTGTTTTATCTAAATAATTATATGTCCTTATTCAGGGAGAAACAAAACAAAGACCCGGGTGTAATATCTAATAATTTACTTTCGTTCCAAAGCATAGTGTATTGTTGTTCCACTAAAAGCTATTCCTTACAAATTCAGTTGTTCACTCAGCCATACGATCACTCTAAACTTTCGGATGAGTCGCATAGTCTGTGGTATTCACTTGCCCACTTAGATATGATGGTTTATATATAATGCGTTTTTAATACTAACATTGAATGTGTAATTATCGTCAAGTTGACACGATAAAGGTTTAACCATGTTGTCGACCTCAATTGGTACGTTTATAACCTTTCTTATTGTCTTGTAGGCACAGGGTTTATAGCGTAGTCGGCGTATTTGCAGAAATGTATCTTGTGTAGATATGATACGCTTAGTAATGGGATACAACGGCGACAAGTCTGGAGGATGATCTAGGTATTTGTACCCATTTGATTTACTCAGCAATGGCATTTTACCACGAAACAATGGTTATCTACACGTGGAATAATTTTGAAAGTCTTTTATATAATCACGCTCATTAAGGAACTATCGTTGTAGAACATTTACATGTCTCTGTACGGATTTAGATACATATTGTTCATACCATAACCGTTCGTACTCATCACAGAAGCTTCCAAAATCGTTCTTCAGAAACAACTTTTCAAACTCCTTAGTTGTTTTGTTACAAATTTGTCGTTACATCTTGGGTCTAATGTACTCTTCCTTTTGTTGCTTTTGTTATTGTATAGATTCAGAATGCATGTGGTGCAAATGTTTAAGATGTAGCGCATCCATTATCGGAATCGTGAAGATTGGCGATGCACATTTTTATCCAATGCTTGGTGTCAACATTCTCCCGTTTGTTCTTGTTATCCAGGCTCAGTTTGTACAGTTGAAGTGAAAGGTTGTTGCTTTGTAACTCGGTTGAAGCGCTTCCTAGCACATTGAACTTTGACGCTTCCTACATTCCCGTGATCATTTAGTTGGTGCTTTCTCACCTGATATGTTTCTATCCTCTTCAAGACGTGGATTGCAGACTATATGAAATAAATGCGGTTCAATATGGACCACATATGAATATAAAATTAAATAATTGCAATGGTGTTGTAGCAACCGTAGCATATTATATATTATTACAACTAGATTCGTCTCTTGACTTACAGCATATGTACTCATTTATCTATATTTATTATGCATTTTAACCAGAAAATAATTAACATCACATCATATAGTTATCATGAACTGTACATGATATATTATAAATATTACTTTCTTCCCAGTATACGTGATTTTCACTAGACATTGATTAACATCCCAGTTAGTTTAGGAGTTAAATCACAATTTGTTTACAAGACAAAAGTTTGACGTTCTTACAGTGATAACAACATATATATAAATAATTTAACGATGGGGATCAAATTTTCAAATTTGGTTTGATTATTTTAATTTGTAATTACATGAAACTGTAATTATAATTAGGTAACAATGTAATTATTACATTTATTCTTAACTATATATTGAATTACGAAATAACTTTGCTTTTTATTGTATTTATTCATTGCACTAAAATGATTTATTTTGGAGAGAAAATCATGTACTCGATACAATTCACTTTTTAGAGAACTTTAAAACTTGAACGCCAAAACTTGATAGCCAAGTACGCATCGTTACCCATCACTGATATTGGTAAATTGAAAACTTACCCTTGTTCGTTGAACTTGCATCCGGAGTCACTGGAAGTCAAGTGGAACATGACTTTCAGTATTACAGGTGTTTAAACACTTTCTTATCCAGTTCACAAGAGATTGATTTAATCTCCACATATTGAGTGATTTTCGATCCGGATTTTAGTTTGTAAGACAGTCAAATCGGAACACTCTACATTGTTTGATGGCGTTATATGATTTACGAAGTAATGAGTCTTGACATCATATTTAAAAAAATCTGATGTGGGCAACACATGACTTTCCTTATATAATGTAATGAATTTACTACTTTTACAGTAAAAAAATAGGTTTTTCTTATAGTAGATACTAATATTCTTTCCAAGATATTGAATATTCGACAATTAGTCGTCATTTTCATTGATTTAGCGTCATTTTTATCCATTTGGCAAGATTTTCGTTAATTTGGCAACATTTCAAAAAGTCGCCAAGTGGGCGACATTCCGCCAAATTTGTCGCCAAAATCTCGCCAAGCCTTATGGACGAAGAAATGAGTTGTTCTTACAACAGAAAAATGACTATTGGCGTTCAAATACAAAAGTGTTGCTCAAAGTATCTTTTTTCATGAATGGAACGAGCTAGATCTACGAGAATGATGTCACCCAATTTATCGCATGGTATTACATATGAAAAGTGAACATGTTTCTCGATAGGAAATATTTTTTTTTATTTTATATGACTTTTTAATATTTTTTTTTTGATGTGCAATATTTCAAGAACGGTTCATGTTAGCGTTCTAAAATTTATGTCATTCGTTTTCTAATAAGAAATTACATAAGAAATGTCTATTTGCGTAACTTTACTAGTGGTTTTGATTTTTTGACGATTTTTTCAAAATTTTATTCGAAAATTTAGGGGGTTCTGAACATTCGATTGCATTTAAAAACAATAGGCTTCCAGCGTTTACGGATTGTGATTTTTGTACCAAATTTGGTTCGAATGGGTCCATTCGTTCGTCAGTTATCGTCTCCACAGGCTCACTGACACACACACACACACACACACACAGACATCACTTCAAAAATGCTTGATTCGTGATCAGGGATGCTTGAAACGTGCTCTCCCGTCGAAAACTCGATTTCGAATTTTCGACCCCGTCACAATACCTTCCTTATACATTATGTATATAAGGAAAGTAATAACATAATGCGGTATGGCGTCATATTTAAAATGACGGGATGAATTACTTTATGCATTTAACGAGTAAAATAATCTTAATTAAAAAAATAAAATGACATGAAATCATACCGGGGAACCTTTTTAAAATCCAAACCTCTGGATCTTAAGAAAACACCCACGAATTAGTCTTTAGAGAACCGAACATATATTTCAATTTTAGTCCAAGTTTTGGTTACAACGAATCAACCTTTCATATATTTCTTCCGAACTTTCTTTTCTTTTTACTTTCCTTATATACATAATGTATAAGGAAAGTATTGTGACGGGGTCGAAAATTCCAATTCGAGTTTTCGACGGGAGGGCACGTTTCAAGCATAGCTGATCACGAATCAAACATTTTTGAGGTGATTTCTGTGTGTGCGTGCTTGTGTGTTTATGTGTGAAAGTATGTGTGTGTGTGTCAGTGAGTCTGTGGAGACGATATCTCACGAACGAATATAGCGACTCGAATGAAATTTGGTATAAAAATCACAATCCGTGAATACTGGAAACCTATTGTATATCAACATAATTGAATGTTCAGAACCCCCCTAAATTTTTGACTGAAATTTTGAAAAAATCATCAAAAAATCAAAACCCTTAATAAAGTTACGCAAATAGACATTTCTTTTGTAATTTTTCCCCAGAAAACGATTGACATAAAGTTTAGAATGGTAGTTTGAACCGTTCTCGAGATATTGCTCATTTTACAAATAAATTTATCAAAAAAATCCCATAAATTGAAAACAGAAATATTAACTGCTGAGAAACATGTTCACTTTTCAAATGTAATATCATGCGATAAATTTGATGACATCATTCTCATGGATCTAGCTCTTTCCTTTCATGAGAAAAGGTACTTTGAGTAATACTTTCGTATTTGAACGCCAATAGTCATTTATCTGCTACAAGAATAACTTATTTCTCCGTCCATAACGCTGGGCAAGATTTTGGCGACGAATTTGGCGGAATGTCGCCAACCTGACGACTTCTTGAAATAATACCAAATTAACGAAAATATCGCCAAATAGATAAAAATGACGCTAAATGAATTAAAATGACGACTAATCGTCGAAAATTCAATATTTTGGAAAGAATATAAGTATCTACTATAAGAAAACCCTATTTTTTTTACTGTAAAATTAGTAAATTCATTGCATTATATAAGGAAAGTCATGTGTTGCCCACATCAGATTTTTTTTATTGCTATTAAACTAACAAAAGTATTTTGCTCCAATAAACTCAAGTCCATTTCTACGTACAACAGGGCCAGCAACATCGTTTTGTCGTTAGTGCAGGGTGAGTTCTATCAAGTTGAATGAATGATTACTGCAACGTGGAAGGATGTGGATTACTTTTCAAAATATATTTTAATTTACAACACTTGAGATTTACAATACAATAGTTTCAAAATTCCATACTACCATTGTGTGGATTTTACGAAGCCTGACTGGAACAATTGATACTATTTTATATTATAAAATGCACATTTCTAGTGTCATTGCATTATAATCCTTTTGAATTGCAACTTTTAATCCATCCAATGTTACAAGGTTATATCTGTACAGCGTATTCCTTAAATAGCACTGAAAGGAAAAGTTGCAAGGGTTGAAATCGAGTGTGTACACATGACAGTCGGCGCCACTCCCATGGCGCCGAATCATATGTATTAATTCCATAAGGCCTAAGGTAAGGCAGACGATGAGGTAAGTGGCTGTCAAAATGCTCGTTCAGTCATCGAAAAACATCAGCTGTGCGCTGAAGGTTTGCTCTGTGCTGCATAAATCATTGTTGATTTAGCTCGTCAACAAACACCCCGTGCATGAAAGGAGCTAGGAAAAATTTTCTGATGTGTTAAAGAATTGCTAGTTCCATTAATGAGTACGAGTTCGTAAACACCAAGAACTGGCAAAATCAAAAGGTATAACAGTTCGAATACAACAGCAAGTGTTAAATGGTATTTTACTTAATAATTCTTGTAATATATAGGTTCACATTTAGTAGATAACTTTTGTTCTACAGTGTACGTAATAATATCCAGCAAGGAACTTCAGAAATTACTGAACATCAAGATCAGCGTTCTACCGACTGAGGTATCAGTATTCGAAGGTAAACCATCAATGATGGTACTGAAATTATTCATGTATTTCAAATTTTGTACATAAGTGATACATTTTCATTTATTTTTTCTAAAACAAATTATAAAAACTAAACATCAGTATGTAAACCCTCTGCATTTGTATTTTTTCTAGAATTAGGGATAAGGAACAAACTGTCTGGGATGCCAATAGAAAGTATCCAAACCCCTACCAACCTTACCTAAGATATATATATATATATATATATATATATATATATATATATATATATATATATATATATATATATATATATATATATATATATATATATATATATATATATTATATATATATATATATATATATATATATGCATATATGCGTATATACATTCTGTTTCAAGACATATATACACCCATAAGAAATTAAGCTACAGCCACGGTACTCGGCATGTATGTAAAATTTGAGGATATATGCAAATACAGAACATTTTATTAAGAAATAATAGCAAAAAGAAGGTGACATTTTAGTAAGTGATAAATCCTCCCTTGGCAGCTACACAAGCCGATATTCAGAGCTGCATAGAGTCAATTACATTGTTGATGTCCCTCTGTAGAAAATTCTGCAATAAATATTGCAACTGGTCAGTTAATTCAGTGGTATTCTGAGAAAGCTACAATTACCCTCTTAACACGTCTCAGATATGATCTGATGGTGATAGGTCTGGAAAATGGATGGCTAAAAGAAGATATTAAATCCTCAAAGCCATTTTTGAGAAAGCCGTGAAATATGTGATAAAGTGTTGGCTTGTTGGTAACTAGAACCTGGGAAGCAAAGGTTGAACAATCTGTTGCAGAATATCGTCGACGTACAAGAGAGTCGTCAGACTGGCTTGCAACAACACTAGAGGAGATCGGCTGCGCCACGAGATGCGATTCTAGAATAAAATGTAATATATACAAATGTTACATCTATAAAATCACGACAAAGTGGGATTCCCAGATAAGCTGAATGTCTGTAGACTCTAACACACTGGAGTCTCACATTTGTGTGGTTCTGAAATAGCAATCTTATTAGTACTATAATTTCTATGAATCCCCAAAATGGCTTGATCTAGCCATAAAATGCCTAAGTTGGCAACCCCGATATAGATCAAATTCAGGCGAGTGTAGAACGGGGATCTGCCTATCGTTAGCATTTACAGAATCAAAATAATTTTGGCGAGCACTCGATAAATAAACTATTACGTATACATAAAACTACATATTAATACATACATTAATACATACATTAATACATACATGATATTAAATACCTATATGCGTATTTAGAATTCGTGTGTTTTAAATGTGTTTAGAAATGAACTTAAACCGGAAAAATATATGCCAGATTTCACTGACATCAAATTAAATAAAAAATGTAACTGAACTGAATTTAACGAACTGAAATCAAATTTTAGAATATTGCTCATAGTATAGCTAACTGCGCCAATACATCGTGTTTCTGCTAGCAAAGTTCAGCAATAACGAATTGTCTTTAATAACGGCAACATGGAAATATATGTAACGCAAAATATCAATCTTAGTCTGTTTTGTACAGTTAACACAGATGTTGTTTAATAGCAAATTCTTCTAATGGTTATTCTTTGTAGAGGACACACTTTAGTTTCACTCAAAATGTGACAGCAATTTTTTCGATGTCTGGTCAAGGAAGTTTTTGTGACTACAAAATAAAACTGTTTTTTATATCGTCTTCATGTATTTTTTATAATTAAAAATAAAATATTTTACATTTTTATTTATTGTAAAATTTTTTATAAATGTGTGTACATTTTGTTATACATCCCATCTAAAGGGGTCTTGTGCCCTACTTTTACATAGGAGTTCAGGCAAATGTTTCAGCAGCCCTGACATCTGTAAGAAATTAAACCTGCTCATCATGTTCAGTTTTTCTGACAAGTATGTTCAATTATCCTGGCAGTTATGTTCAGTTATAGTGTGTTCAGTTATCATGACAATTATGTTCAGTTATGTTTATACTGACAACTATGTTCAGTTATAGAACATTAGCATCATTTAAGAAATATCTTCAAGATTCAACTGTGTATACTCAGGTCAAGTATCATCTGTACATATGGACAAGATTACATTTGTACACACACCATTTTAAGCATTCGTTGGTTTTGGGAGCACTGAATTAGTACTTATTTTTAATTGATGTGGAAGACGGCATAAATTTTCAAGCAAATGATTTGATGCCAATTCACTATTCTAGCTATTCACTATATTCACTATTCTAGGTTCTAAAATGACCCATAAAATTACGAAAGTTGAAATCATTTTTAGATGTCTGCTTGTGTGTATGTGCAGTCTGTAGTGGGGGGAAATTTAAACGCTGTACGGCAAAGAAATTTGGTACACATATACTTCAGCTGGGATTTTCTTTAACGAAGTTGTGGTTGATATAAGAGGGTGTATTAATAAAGCGTCTTCTTAAATCACGTTCACGTTCTTTTAGTGTTTTCATTGCATTCACCGGAACTTAGGAAGAATTCTCGAAAATCAAAAAAATGCTTTATCAATACATCCGCAGTTAAAAATAAATTTAAAAAACTGCTATCTGTGCTCGCTACGCCACGACAATAGGAACACACCGGATACATTTTCTAGTATGTTAAAAAAATACAATACATTATATAACATGCATTTGAAACAAAATTTTAGAATGGAGAAATGTAATATTTATCTGAGAAAAATAAAACACACACCCTACAAGTAGTTTCCCTGGAAATACATTACTTGAAGAATGTCTCCTCAACTCCGAACAAAGTGACAATAATTGTCACCAAAGCTGTTAAGAGCTAAATAAATATGAGAATAACTTTTCGGGAATAAAGCTCTCATAAAAATCGATAACGTCAACTCGAGTTTCAAGAGCTGGAGGAGCTTTCAAAACTCGACTCGACATTCTATTGATTTTCATGTTTATTTTACATGCACAAAAGATTATTTATTTGTTGCATGCGAACTGGCTACAAGTTTATGAAAGATGAGTTTTCAACATGATGTTTACGGGGATGAAATATTGTCCCTCTTTGAAGGAATATAAATATTGCACAGTTCGGTGCTCCAATGTTGCATATTTGACAAATATTTCACTCTCGTAATTAATATGTTGATTTACAGGAGCAATGCAAGGATATTCTGTTTATAATATAGATGGGTTATTTCAAAGAGGACTTACTTTCAAGCATATGTTGGATCAACAATGCAGATGGGGCATTTAAAATGGCGTTTATTATAAAATGTCATATTATATAAGATATATATTTTCTACAATGATAAGATTCGGCATTTGTTCAATAAATTGATAACTTGAAAGTTATTACTGCACACAGCAAGAAATATGATAAGTTTGTAAAATTTCCTATAAAGCGCTTAAATAATTTAGTCATGCTATGTCTTAAGGTCAAGAAATAATATCTTATTAAGTCATAATGTATGATGTATTTCTATATTTCTTAAAATGATAAGATTCATTATTAGTTTAATAATTTGATTTTTTAAAAGTTTCTACTGCAGCAAGAAATATGATAAATTTATAAAATTTCCTATAAAAAGTTTCAATGATTTAGTCATGATACGACTTGTTTTGTTGTTGTTACTGATGACCTCCTGTTTGGGGGGAGCCGATTCAGGATCAGTGACGCAGGAAGCAACGAAGAAAGACACAAGAACAAAGTTTTATTAAAAGAAGGCATCACTGACGGAGGTCGGAGGGGGTGCAGCTTCACATTTAGACGAGGACTCAGAAGGCGGAAGACTGACTTTATCCTCGAGAAACATCCATGCCTTAATCGGGATTCGAACCCGAGCCCACAAGACAGCAGCCGAAGACGCTATCCACTTCACCGCCTGGGCGGCTGATATGACTTAAGGTCAATGAACAATATCTTATTATGTCATAATATATAATTTACTTCTATATTTATTAAAATGATAAGATTCATAATTTGAAAGTTTAATAATTTGATTTCTTAAAAGTGTCTACTGAAGCAAGAAATATGATACGTTTGTAAAATTCCCTATTAAATGTTTAAATGAATTAGTCATGATTTAGTCTTAAGGTCAGTGAGCAATATTTTATTATGTTATAATATATAATTTATTTCTATAATTCTTAAAATGATTAGATTCATTATTAGTTTAATAACTTGATTCCTTTAAAGTTTCTGTAGCAACGAGAAATATGATAAATTTATAAAATTTCCTATAAAACGTTTAAATTATTTAGTCATAATATGTATTAAAGTCAATAAACGATATCTTATGTATCATAATATATAATTTATTTCTCCATTTCTTAAAATGATTTTTAAATTTTCATCATTGGTTTAATAAATTGATTTTTACTTTCCTTATATACATAATGTATAAGTATTCTGACAGGGTCAAAAATTCGAATTCGAGTTTTCGACGGGAGAGCCCGTTTCAAGCATCCCTGATCACAAATGAAACATTTTTGAGGTGATGTCTGTGTCTCTCTCTCTCTCTCTCTGTGTGTGTGTGTGTGTGTGTGTGTCAGTGAGTCTGTGGAGACGATAACTGACGAACGAATGGGCCGATTCGAACTGAATTTGGTACAAAAATCACAATCCGTAAACACTGGAAGCCTATTGTTTTTATACGCTATCGAATGTTCAGAACTCCCCCCCCCTAAATTTTCGAATGAGATTTTAAAAAATCGTCAAAAAATCAAAAGCGCTAATAAAGTTCAAATAGACATTTCTTATGTAATTTTTCATTAGAAAAAGATTCACAAAAATTTTAGAACGCTAACATGAACCGTTCTCGAGATATTGCACATTTTTTAAAAAAAATTATCAAAAAGTCTTATAAAATTAAAAAAAATATTTCCTATTGAGAAACACGTTAACTTTTCATATGTAATACCATGCGATAAATTTGGTGACATCATTCTCGTGGAATTATCTCGTTCCATTCATGAAAAATGATACTTTGAGTAATACTTTTGTACTTGAACGCCAATAGTCATTTATCTACTGAAAGAATAACATATTTCTCCGTCCATAACGCTTGGCGAGATTTTGGCGACGAATTCGGCGGAATGTCGCCAATTTGGCGACATTTTTAATTGTTGACAAATTAACAAAAATCTCTCCAAATGGATAAAAATGATGCTAAATCAATGAAAATGACGACTAATTGAAGAAAATTCAATATCTTGGAAAGAATATAAATATCTACTATAAGAATAAAATTTTTTGAAACTGTAAAAGTAGTAAATCCATTGCATTATATAAGGAAAGTCATGTGTTGCCCACATCAGATTTTTTATACTTTCTACGGCTGTAAGGAAAATGGTAAATTCATAAACATTCTTATAAAACGTTTAAATTATTTTAGCTGGCAATGCCTTAAAGTCCATGAATGACGTCACATGAATATATATCTTATATGTCTTAAGATTATGTAAAATATATATTGTATAATATACTATTATGTAAAATACATTCACAAGTTGTCCAAATGTTTATCTAAAAGAAATAATTTTGTAACATTGAGATATACTAAAGACATTCCATTAGAAGACACTTATTTACAACTTTCTCTTCATATATATGCCAATAAAAAATAATCTTTAAAATAGTGAAAATTGGGATTCTGAAACACTTAGTTCCACTTTATCTACTACATGAAATCGGTGAATAGATTGTAACTTTCCTTCATTTTCACAAGAATTGATTTGACTTAATCTACTGCTTTTATTTATTTTGATAAATTGTTTTATTAAATAAGAAATGGCCTGTTTATTTTTGTTATGTAATTTTTATTTCTTTCTCTTTTGATTTTTAATGATCTTCTTTTCGTATCAGTTTTCTTCAAAATGAAATGTAGTATAGTATATGTATTATAAAAAGCTTTGTAGGTTGATTTATGTTGCATCGTCCAAGGCGTTAGCCACTATGCTAAGAGGCTTTAGATTTGTTTAACACGCTTTTCTAAGTTATTCCTTTTGTACGGTTGTACGGGGAACATCACTCGTAATCATGCTGATGCGGCAAATGTTTCCATACACACAGTTCATCAGGCACTGTTTTACATATGTCTCCATAGTAATTGACCCATTTCTGTCCCCATGTTCACCACCATTCATCGTCATAAACGTCTGTAGTAGGCAAATAATTATCGTCATTGGACTATCGATGATTGGAAGAATGTTGCTTGGTCCAACGAATCAAGATTTTTGTTGTACCAAGTGGACGAAGGAGCTCGTGTGGGACTTTCACTCGAGAAAACCGTAGTACCTGTATGGGAAACGTCTAGGCTGGGGATGGGAGTTTGGTGGTCTTAGAAGTATTTTCTTGGAGGAGTACTAGGACACCACATCGCTGTAGTAAGAATTTTGACACTTGCAAACTAAGTGCACTCCTTTGAGGGGACTGTGTTTCCTGTCACCAGTTACGAATCATATTGAATTTTTGCGGGATGACTTGTCGAAACGTTTACAAGCTGCATCACCCTAATACATAATTTACGGGAACTGATCTTCTCTTGCAGAAATGGTATGAAATGTCAAAAGCTACCAAAATTGCATTGAATTTATTCCTTGTTGGGTATAGGCTATTTTGACAGCAATAGAAGAACCCGCATTAGCTTAGGTAGGTGGTTTTAATATTTTGGCACATCAGTGTATATTAACATCTTGTTTTAAAACATTAATGTAACTCATTATTTTTCAAAAATGTCAGTTGACGTAGTTTGTCTATGAGACCCTCATATGTTCCAAATAGCAATTGCTATAATATTATTTAGTATACTTACCCTTGCTCTGCTGAAATCCAATGTAATTAATGACGAGACATTGATGAAATATTCATAGAAGATAATTCATTACCAAATGTAAACCGCGAAGTATAAAAATGTAAACATTGTTATTTGTGGCTGCAAACTCATATTATAACACATCTAAGCATGACTATTTATATTGATTTTTGGATCCAAAAAGGATTTGCTTTCCCTGAAAGAAAACGACTTCCTATTCATAACTCTGCGTTTTCTGCAACGAAAACTTTAGGGCATTATTTAACAGGTAAAATAACTCTTAAAGGATTTTTATACTGTTCAATCATCGTACATGAAAAGAAAATGTCACAGAACAAATTAAATAGTTGTAATTACTTCTTCAGAACCGCGCCGAAAAAATAATAATCTATCAGAACAAATTATTTTCTTTCGATTATTGAAAAAAAATTGGGCTGTATTTTTGACGGAAATCTGGAAAATTATATTTGGAGAAGAAAATACAATTTTGAACTATGCAAATCATATAAAGTTTCTGATATAATGAAACACATTAATATTAACAGAATCATATGAGCGTTTGAAAAGAGTAGATAACAACGGAAATGCAAAGCAAATTGCTATGTCACACCGAGACCTAGAGGAAGACCGAAGTTGAAATAAATCGATTGCGTGCATAAGGAGTTTGATGTGTTAAAATTTAAAAAAAATGGAGGGGCATTGCTCCAAGGGGGACCGCTAGAAAGGAATTTCTGAGGAAAGCCAAGACCCATAGAGGGCTGTAGAGTCATTGATGATCAGAACAAATATTTCCCCGTTATTATGGTGTTATCGGAGAAGTTGAAGGCACATATATTTGCTGCACTTATATGCAAGGTATGATCCTTTTCTGGTCATTTTTATTGGAAAGCAGTGGAGATATAAGATATGATTGGGAGCACGTAAGGAAATAAAATTGCCGCTAAAACACTGAAAAGGAAGGATCATCGTATAGAAGGCTATATTATTACTACAACGTGTGTGAATATCATGTCACGCTAGTTATTCTGAGAACAATTTACTCTCATTATTTATGGGTTACTGGAAAATCTATATATTCTAACAATGAAATATCTATATGTTCTAACAATGCTTCTGCCCTCCAACGAGTTCTTATTGGCCAAATTTCATACTTTTTTAATGTAAGGATTCGATTTACAGATAAGCCAAATATTTTTTTCTAAATTAAGAAAGCATGAAAACGGCCATTATGATAATTTATATTTCTAAACGCTTTAATATTGGACTGTAATACTACAGTATATAATATTAGACTGCTCTAATATTAGTTATTGCAATACTGTTAATCTGTAGAAATGAAAGGTCATTAAGGATAAGACATTAATGGAGTAGTCTTAAAAGGCACTTCTTTACGAAATGCAAATAACACTGTAAAAAACGTAAAAAATGTTATTCTGTGGTTGCAAACAGTCTAAGCGTAACATATCTGAACATGACAATTTATATTATTCTAACTATTTTTTCTACTTTTACTTTTAGATCCAACTGATTTGTGTTTCTTGAAATAGAATGGCTTTCTGTTCTTGAATCTTCGATTTCAAAGAAATAACTTCACGGCATTTTGCAAAAGATGAAGTAAGTTTTAAACGGTGATTGTTTCGCAGGTATATTCAAAATGAAATAAATACATTATATGACAAAGCATAAATGAAAGAGTGGTAAATGCTTCTCCAAAAATATTACTCAAAACGAAAATATCTTCAAACCCGATTGAGTAAAATCAATATCACACATAAGAAAGAGACAAGAAATAATAATCTACCAGAACAAATTTTCAATGGCTACTATGGTATTATAAGAGTTGTTGAAGACGTATCTCTTTGCTACACTTATTCGTGACTTATGATCATTTATTTCCCAGTGATTCGTCTTTGGAAAGAAGTGGCGATGAAAGATATGATTGGGAGCAAGTAAGAAAATAAAACTGACGGTAAAACTATTTGAAAAGGGAAGATCATCGTAAAGAAGGATATACTATTACTAAAATGTGTGCGAATATAATATCGAGCTCGCTATCCTGAGAGCAAATTACTCTCATAATTGCTTACAGGGTAATCTATATATTTAAGTTTCCACAACGTTCCTCTTCCTAGCGAGTTTTTCTTATCTAATCGGCCGATCCCATTCTGAACGGAAGATCTCGGTTAACAGATTAGCTTTTTTTCCTTTTTTTAAATAAAATAACATATATGATTGGGGTATATCTGGCTGAATTCAGAGCATTAGGAAAAATCTAAACACTTTGAGCGCCTATATCTCCAAGCCTAATAAGTATGTTGTTGTTATAAATTTCCATGGTGTAGGAAAGCCTACACAAAGTCCAAAGACCCCTGGAACATGGCGAAAGGTAGTATGCAGCTTCACTTTGAACGAGGCTCCACTAGGGCAGAGGACTGACTTAACCTCAACATCACAACATCCATACCCGCAGGTGGGACTCGAACCCACAACCCGACAACCGAGCGATCACAAGGAAACGCCTGCCTCCTAACCGCTCGACAACCGCGTCGGCAAACCTAATAAGTAAAAATGGAAATAATTTTGACTTATTTTGTGGGAAATATGGTACAGATTATGAGCAAAAAATAATTTCAATATTTTATTATTTTGGATTAATTTTTTTCAAAAAAACATTTTTATTGGAGCAAGTATTTCCTTTCCTTTTTCTTAATTTAATTCGAAATATCTTTAAAACTGTAATAGATGGATATAACTAGTAAAGGTCAATATTTAGTAGGAAATTCAGTTTTCAGATCTGTAATTTGTTTTAACAAAAGTCTTAAACATTTTAAGAAATCGACTTGTCAATTTGAAGTAGATTGAATAAAATCACCCCCACTGGGTTTCGGTCTAAATTGGGTGGTACTGTTCCAGCCGTCCAAACAGATACCTCACACCTTCGGGTTAAGTCAGATGGTCTGGAATGAAGAAGAAGAAAGCGACTATTAGCAGACTTTAGAACTCGAACAACCCAAGAGGAACCTGCAATCGAAGCTCTATATTATCTAGATTCTAACTGCCTCGGATAATCGCAAACCGCGTAAAATATCATCAAACAACAACCGTCGAAGTATCTGGCAGTTGAAGATTTATCTAAGAACTCATTGTAATATCCCTGACGTAGTCAAACCGTCGGGACTCACTTCCAGAACGCGATCTGTCGCAAACTTTGATTCAGTCTTTAATAGAATCCGCACACTTGTCAAGCTGGCATTATGAGTGATCTCTGAACACTCAGATCTGATTGATTTTTAGTTCACAGTAAAATTATAACTTAATGCAAATGACAGAAGTAACAACAGATAGGTTATTGTGGCCTCACACCACACACACGCAAATGTCTTCATTATGTAAGACAAGAGGTATTGGCATAAAGCTTATCCAAAAAAGTTTGCTTAGCTCGAAAACAAGATCAAATTTGCATTATTATCATTTACTGAATCCCCGCGTGTTCTCAGAATTTAAAGGGCAGATTTTCATATTTTTTAAACAAATGAATTTCTTTATAAGTATTCGCGCACAATTAAATGTCTTAAATATATTTCATAAAACAAGTTTCATATGTTTTTAAATAAAGAACTTATTTAATCTTGCTATGAAAAACGAAACTAATTTTTACCCCACAATTTAAATATTATTATTAAATTTATTTATTAAACATACAAATTTCATTGCAATTGGTTGGAAATTTTAATAAATCAGATTTACTGTTTTTATATTGCGATTTATTTAAAGTATATGAAAACATTATTGTGTAGAACATTAGGACTATTACACTACAAATTATATGATATTAACCTTTCTATATATTATTTTTTTCCTGTGCTCTACATGTAAAAATTATTGAAAGTTTAATTATATCCACGCCCATGACCGATTATTAGTATATCTCATATCGAGTTCACAATGCACACATGGGATGTGTGAATTGTGAATTGGCTCTGTTTAGCCATGCAGTTCACTGCATGTTGTGAATTATGCTTCTTGTTATATCCCATACGAAAAACATGTATATAGCTAGCCATTTTGTACACCAACTCGAGTTCTTTAAATGTCAATAAAAGTAATCTCAATAAGGACAAATGTCCATTACAATCAATATTCTAAAATAAGTGTAATATCAGAAAAACAGGATGTATACATATGGCTGTTACAATTGTTCCAGAAAATTTATCCTTTTCCCTTTCCAGGATCAGGACTATAGAAATAATATACTTCTATAGCCCTG
Organism: Amaurobius ferox; assembly: GCA_951213105.1. Taxonomy (NCBI): domain Eukaryota; kingdom Metazoa; phylum Arthropoda; class Arachnida; order Araneae; family Amaurobiidae; genus Amaurobius; species Amaurobius ferox. The sequence continues at coordinate 79,068,775 of OX578137.1, read as the reverse complement.
TTTCAGGAGAGCGTGAAATATTTTCATTGTTCCCAGCCAAACGCACATGATAGTTTCATTGTCATCTTGGGAGAGTTTTGACTGAAGGAAAATATCACTTAGGTCCTACAGAACAAGATACAAAATATAAAATTTTTAAATGATGTGGAAATACTAGAATGACAGGCTGAACTTTCCGAGTAAAAAAGTCATTTTTGTGATACATAATTTTTCTGCTCATTAGCAAATTCTGATCACGTGAGAAAACAATGACACAGCTTAGATTTTTCTTATTTTTATATTTCTTTGAAAAAGAAATCAAACCAAATTTAAAGAACACAATGTGCACTCTTCCAGAGGAAAATTGAATTTTATATTTCGATAATGATTCGTGATAACTGAAAAACAATTCTGTCCACCCATTTTTAGTTAAAGCTATTTAGAACCATTTAGTTATTTGAAAATAGTTTGTATATTTGTTTTTATGCTAGAATCCTATTACTGATATCATTCGATTTTAATGCAGTAAAACCCAATTAAATCGATTCTAAGGCAAAATTAATTTCAATCCAATGGATAGAAATGTATTGGTCATGTACATTTGAAACTATTGTACATAATCAATACATTTCAATCGATTGGTAAATTTTATTTATTAATAAAATTTACCAATGAATTGAAAAGTATTTTTTGCTCGAAGTTGAAAGTCGGCTTGACCCAAAAAATGTTTATCTATACTGGCCCCCAATCATAAATTGTATATTAACTTATATTTTTATAAACTAATTAGCTAAGGTTCAAATACAAGGTAATGTACAATATGTCAAAAATAAAGTTTAATGTACAATAAAATTATATATTTATTAACTAATTAGCTAAGGTTCAAATCAAAATTCCAAGCCGATCTTGTGCAACTGCAGTTCCGATAAAGATTATATGTAAAATTTCAGATCTGTACGTACTGCCGTCTTGACTTAACATATAGACTTAAATCCATTTTCTCTTTATTTCTTTAATAATTCATTAAATATAATTTAATTGCATTATAAATATTTAAAAATTGCACAAAATTTACAGTTTTAATTTAATTTTCATTTTCATCTGGTGCTGAACGTATTTTTAAAGGAGTAGAAAATATAAAAAAAACTAAAATATCTGAAGAACGGCTTGTCCTAAAGTAGTGGGATTTGTCTTATTCTTTTCATCGTTAAAAATTACGTATGAAACAAACGCTTAATTGATGCAACTAAACATATAGTCTTTTATTTTAGATTTTGGCGGACCATTTCGCAAAAAAGGTAGGTAATTTTTTCCCGACTAAAATCTAATCATTACAAGAGTAACCCACAAGTCGATCGGCCAAACTGTGTGAAATTCACATTTTTTAAACTCGAGTTGCGATCTTCGTCGTGATTTCAATAATTTCCCTATACATCCTACCATGTATTTCAGGGAAAGTAAAAATGGTTTAAATAAAATTAAACATTGAAATTGATTGCAAAAATATAGATGCATAATAAACATTATCAAATATTTTTGTTTTTAAATAAAATAAAATTTTGCAAACATAAACATAAATGTATATTATCCTTACTGCTTATTAGAATTTCAGACTAAACATTTTCAGAAACACTAAAAATGTGCACTAATTATTTTTATGTTTTCACTGCAGACTGAAGACTGTCAAAAGTGTATAAAAAGTTGAGTTTACCGAAGGTGGTCGTTCTGGGATTTCCATTAGTAATTAAGTAAAAGAAATCTAAGCTCCGAGGTTTTAATTGCATTACATGTATTCTGCATTTTCATTTTCCTCAGCTACCGGTAACTAAAATCGGCTTGGGTTGCTTAAAAAGACCGATGTATGGCTTCAAGGTATCTTTATTATGGCTTCACTTCATCTGAATAATGAATTAGGAACCATTTACGTGGAAATGAGAAAAATGTTTTTCGAAGAACATATATTAGGATACAAAAAACAACTTTTAAAGCATTAATATATTTTCCTTGCAAGCCATTTTATTATTGGTCGCGGATGATCAAAGCGGTTAAGGTTGCTAATAATGAATTTTAATGAACAGCTGTAAAAGGATAGTTCTTGTCAGTTTGAAAACATCAAGAATATATATTTGTATATATATATATATATATATATATATATATATATATATATATATATATATATATATATATATATATATATATATATATATATATATATATATATATATATATATATATAAATATATATATATATATCATATAAAACGAAGTGAAAACTTTTATACAACGGAAATGCTTATACTTCAAGTGTTGGCGCAAAGCAGCACAAGCACAAAAAGTATCATATAAGATTCAAATAAAAGAGGGAAACGACCAATTGCATAGCATAAATGGCAGAGGTAGATTGCGACACCTCTTTCCCGGTTAGAAGCGTGCTTTTAAGCCCGGGCAACACTCCCGGAACCAATGCCATGCAGTGGCCTATTTTCCGGATATGTGTGAAGTCAAAGACACAAAAAAAAATGCGAAGCAAACCATCTAGAAGCGACCACAATACCAGAAACAACCTAAAGACTAGAAGCGACCATTGCAAGACTTTAGAAGCGACCATTGCAAGAGAAAGGGATGGAATGTAATCCGTATGAAGTGCATGCTGACGCTTAAATCAGAAATCTGATATCAACGTGCACCAGGGTGCGCTGTCCACACATGCGCAATGGTCCCACTAAGAACTTAAAGTGTTACTGCAGACATCCGCTATATCTCTAAAGTATGCATTTTTTCTTTTTCTGTATTGAAAATTGAATTATAATAATATTTCAGGAAGCTTTCGGGATAATTTCTTTTTATTGCTTCTTCCATGATATTTCTGCTATAAATGATACAATCAGTCTTGAAAGTATTAATACGTTGATTTCTCTTGTACAAAAAGCATATGTTGATTTCTCAACGTATTAATACTTTCAAGACTGATTGTATCATTCATAACAGAAATATCATGGGAGAAGCAATAAAAATAAATTTTCCTGAAAGCTTCCTGAAATATTATTATAATTCAATTTTCAATACAGAAAAAGAAAAAAATGCATACTTTAGAGATATAGCGGATGTTTGCAGTAACACTTTAAGTGCTTAGTGGGACCATTGCGCATGTGTGGACAGCGCACCCTGGTGCACTTTGATAACAGATTTCTGATTTAAGCGTCAGCATGCACTTCATACGGATTACATTCCATCCCTTTCTCTTGCAATGATCGCTTCTAAAGTCTTGCAATGGTCGCTTCTAGTCTTGAGGTCGTTTCTGGTCTTGTGGTCGCTTCTAGATGGTTTGCTTCGCATTTTTTTTCGGTGTCTTTGACTTCATACATATCCGGAAGATAGGCCACTGCATGGCATTGGTTCCGGGAGTGTTGCCCGGGCTTAAAAGCACGCTTCTAACCGGGAAAGAGGTGTCGCAATCCACCTCTGCCATTTATGTTATGCAATTGGTCGTTTCCCTCTTTTATTTGAATCTTATATATACATACATATATATATATATATATATATATATATATATATATATATATATATATATATATATATATGAACAAGAAAAAATGGAAAAGGAATGAAAACAGGGATGCTTACAGGGTCGTAGAAAAGCCAAGGGGGATTGTAACCCCTTGTTCCTGTTTGAGCATGCTTTGATACCCGGGAAACACTCCCAGAACCACTACATGCCTGAAGCAATACCCATCCTTACATGTTGGAAAAGCAGAATCCATACAAGGATACGATAACCAAAAATGAACAAGATTCCTTCAACAACCATTACAACGATTATCAAGTCATAAACTAAAGTTAATTCTACGAAATACAACATACCACGTTTCGAATCAAACTTGTCCACGATAATACGCGTGAGTTTTGGGATTAAAGTCCCAATCCCCCTTGACCTTTCTACTTCCCTGTAAGCATCCCTGTTTTTATTCCTTTTCCATTTTTTCTTGTTCATATATCTTCTTTTGAAAACTTATATTGCTTTGATTGTTAGAGCTGCATATGCGCCTAATAATTAATTTTAGCTTTTGTGTTTAACTTGCTGAACTTAGATTGGCTTCAAATTTTTGTATTAAATATATATATATATATATATATATATATATATCTACAGCATATATATATATATATATATATATATATATATTTCTACAGCAAGCATATCTACAAAATTCCTTTCCCATTCCTTTTATGCTACATTATATTGATAATTTATACAGTAAAAATCAGGATTATTGTTCAAAGTTAAAATCTATTCTATATCATTTAGCAAATGAAGGTTCGCATAATATGAATAGCAGGACCGCAGAACGACTAGTTGCTCATCCAGTGAAGGTCTTCATATTACCATTGGACTTTTCTTTTTTAACGGTCTTGTGATAATTTTTATTGTCACTCCGGGGGTTGGCTTCAGCAAGGGCTGGCGTCCAGGAGTGCAATGCCGCGGCATTTATGACAAGCTTGTTGACAACTGGGGTGTAAGGTCACAAACCCTTACCGCCATTAAGTAAGCTTCTGGCAAAGCCTTCCTTCTTTTTCCATTCTAAAATTATTTTTATACTTTTATATATATATATATATATATATATATATATATATATATATATATATATATATATATATATATATATATATATATATATATATATTTACTGTTAAAGTAAAAAATCAGGTTAGTATTAATAATAACCACGTTTTTTTGGTCAATGTAAGAAACGGTTTATAATAAAGATTACTGTTTTTTATAAGATACATTAATTATTTATTGCAGCAAACAAATTACATTACACACAAACACCTTAAGACGACAATAAACAATGCAAAAAAGTTACATTACAATTACAATAAATGGAAATCTCAAGCTAAATGCGTTGAAAATTATTACATTGACCAAACTTCATTGGTAATTATTACTAACAGTCGGTTCATGTGATTAATTCTCATAACTTATTCACTTTAACTGGTTTATTTGGTAGTAGTAATAATAGCGGGTTATCTATATAATAAAAGGCAATGTCTGTATGTATGTCTGTCTGTCTGTGTGTCTTATACACTATAGGCTCAGCGACCACGCGTCGCAGAGCTTCGAAATTTGGCAATCGGAGACCCGGGGGGTGGGGGTGGAGGTGACACGTGAAAACCGATTTTTAAAATTTAAATTATTTTTTTTTTTGTTATTTAATATTTTATGCGATTTCCCTTTTTTCCCTTTAATCATTTTTTCTCCACCATCCAGACGTTGTAGAGAAAAACAAATCAGACGACCGGAAATACCAGACAATTGCGAGTAAAAATATATCAATTTCAAATCTCAGGGACAAATTCTAATAATTTTTAAATATTTTAAAACAAATGTCACTTTCAGCTCAAAAAAACAAACTTTCGTTTTTAAATCCCTGCATCGGAAAAATTACCGACAATTTCGACTAATAATTTACATTCTTAGAAAGCTCAAACATCAGGCTTTCTTACAAGCTCTGGTTAAGAAATAGTAAAAAGTAGCTGCAGGATCCGGATTTTAAGAATTTCCAAATTTCAATTTCTCGACAAAACCGCTATTGAAATTTTTCACCCACAACGAACTGCGCGCGCAAACGCACGGTGTTTCCATGGAGAAAAAAGAAATAAAAAGAAAGTTATCCAGATTGTAGATCGCTTTAGAAAATTACGTTATAATTGGAGATTGTGCATCGAATTAGAAAATTACGTTACATTTGGAGATTGTGCATCGGATTAGAAAATTGCGTTATATTTCAGCATATGATCATAATAAAATTTAAAAGATTGAATTATGGTGGATTGAATTGTGGTGATGTATTGTATACATCGGGTGGTGGTAACAGTATACAGAGTGAAATTATTATATTTATATGAAATTATTATATTTGTTAGAAAATTATGTTTTATTTTAAATGATGGAATTAAGAGTTTAGCATATGGCCATAACAAAAATTTAAAAGATTGAATTATGGTTTTAACGTCCGTAAACTAAACGTCCGTAACAAATTTTATTAACTCCCCAGGGTCATGGCGCTAGCGAGTTTGCCACTGTCAGAATTTTCAAGGGTAGCGAACAGGCCGGTCGCCGAAGGCGGCGAGTTATTAATAATATATAGGCAATGAGGCTCAGTCAAAGGAATATTCTACTATGCATTTTTTTATCCTACAGCAAAGTGTGAAGCGTATGGCTAAAATACTCCCAATTTTTCGTAGCTTTAATGTAATAACAAGAAAGATCATGCCTAAAGCATTGATTATGAAACACTTTCCAACTTCAATGCAATTGTATTTAAAAAAAGTCGAAAATGCAATACATTCCTCGGTAATATTTTAAAACTTATCACAATGCTACATTAATTTACTATAATTGAAAACTGAAACCTTCATTGAAAAAAATGAACTTCATTCAAATGACGGCATTGAAATATAAATTGCCTGGTTTAAATATCTCTAAAAGGAGATACATACCACGGTAATATTTCTAAAACTATCATAATACTACGATAATTTATTATATTTGAAAACTTCATCGAAAACAACTGAAATTAATTCAAATGACGTCATAGAAAAATAACACGCCTGGATCTCTCTATAAAAGCAGCATTTCATTCATAACTTTCTAACTTTCATTTCATTCATCAGAATACTATAATAATTTATTATATTTTAAAATTAAGACCATGGAGCCACAAGTAATTAAACTCTATGCTTAACACTTCATTGAAAAAAATCGTCCTTCTCATTATAAAATCAATTAATATTTCATTCATATCAGCCATGCAGACTCCATGGACTAAATGATTTTGTGTTAAAAAAATACAGCAACTCTACTACAACTCATTCTATATATTTTGCTGTTTACATTTTACATAAGTGAAAAATAGGCTTAGTTGTAGAAATAATCGCATTTGGATAATCATTTAAACTGAAATATATTGTATTTGCGTTGTTTCGGTAAGTAGATTCACAGAATTTAAGCAAAAATAAAGTAGTTTTAGGACGGATACAACACTCAATATGAATTAAAAAGAAGTTAAAAAATCACGATTTTGAAACAAGATGGATGCCATATATCATTTCGAAGTGGGTCATGTGATCGTTTCATATCATGGTCACCTGATCGTTTCATATAAGAGGTGTAATAATTATTTTAATTTTTATTTAAAAAACTACTAAATATATTTCGCTGAATTTTTTTTATATATTTTATGGAATAATTTGAATATTACCTAAAATTTTCAAAGCAATTTGTGAATTTTAAATCCGCTTAAAAAATGTTTGAAAAATTAGGTCCCATAGGGCTCAATGTATTTCATTTTTTCAACCCGGGTTCAATCCAAAACTAATTATGTGATATTATTCATTTATATTCCCATAGGTTCTACAGACCGTCTGAACAACATACTAAAATTTCATTTCGGTTAAGTCATTTTTACGGCAGTTATCGTGCTAACGGACAGACAGACAGACAGAATGAACAAAGTCATAAACACTTTTCAACTTCGTTGCCAAGTGTTAAAAAGGAAAATGCCAAATTTCACGTTCGAGCTAAATAATTCCTGATTTATACAATTTAATTCAGGGAAATGTGTTGAAGAGTCCAGAGAATCTATAAATTTAAGTTTCATATTTTTACTCCGCCCCGCGGCACAGCGGGAATTAAAATGAAGTTTTCGACGGTTTGTAACGATCTGTTTATATTTCAGAAATGGCCCAATCGGTTTGCATACAGTTTTGACTGTGTTTTTTTAATAGAAGGCTATATTTAGCGTTAAATCGCTTTTTATACCCCGTTAATATGATTACCTTATTATCCCTTCTGTTGGTGGATTGTTCCTTCTAGTATTATAAGTACAAATGTTTCTGTAACACATTTCAGTGAATATGAAAACATGAAAAAAATCTGAAGTGTGCTCCATTGTCACTGAAAGGAAATAGTCTTTTTGTAATTGTGAATTAAATTAACCTTTTGCCTACGGGTGGGCCAGCGTCCATTCCAAGCGAAAAATCTCTCAAAAAGACAGGTATTTGACATGCCCTATCCCAAACAGTTCGATCCCCCTTTGCAGGCAATGGCGTCCATGGACGTCAATATCTACAAAGAGGGATTGAGCTATAGGGCATGTCAAATACCTGTCTTTTGAGAGATTTTTCGTTAGGACTGACGCTGTCCCACCCGTAAGCAAAAGGTTAAAAACATTAAATGTAAATGAAATTGCTAATTTCTTTTGGAGTTATCATGCTTACAATAATAAATCTGATGTTTCGACGACCAAGTTAAACATGACTCAACGGCCGCGTTAAACATGAGCTAACGTTAACGACCACGTTAAACATGAGCCAACGGCCCTACCGTGCTGAAAACACCGGTTCTCGTTAGATCACTGAAGTCATGCAGCATCGGGCGCGGTTAGTACTTGGGTGGGTGACCACCTGGGAACACCGCGTGCTGTTGGCACATTTCGGGCGCGGTAACCCGGTGGTTTGCGCGCTGGATTTGCACGCTGCCGCAACTGCCGCCGTGTTCATGCGGAGTACGATCACGTTAAACATGTGGGTCCGTAAGTCCTTCCGAGAGATTGGTGGTAGGGGAAGGATGTTACGGTCCCTGTGGATGCCTCCCCCACTGGGTTTCGGTCTAAATTGGGTGACACTTCCCGGCCGTCCAAACAGTTACCTTACACCTTTCTGGTAGGTCGGACGGTAACAACGACCACGTTAAACATGTGGGTCCGTAAGTCCTTCTGAGAGATTAGTGGTATGGAAAGGAGGATACGGCACTTGTAGATGCCTCCCCCACTGGGCTGCAGTTTATATTGGATGGCACATCCAGGTCGTCCAAACAGATGTCTTACACATTCGGGTAGGTCGGACGGTCTAGATCGTAGAAGAGGATAAATGTGTTTGACATCTCAAAAATTGTTTTGTTATGTCCTGTGTCTTTCACTTGTAATTAAATGCAAATAACTTAACTACTTAAAAAAAAACATATGTAAAGAGCCTCGCTGCTTCAATCGGGAATCGAACTCCGTATCGTCGAACTGACTAGTCCACGCTCTATCGTCGAGCTACTGGGACGAAATTGCCGTCGAATCTCTTACCGTCGAAGTGGACGCTGCACATTCACTGAGTTAACAGTATTTGCTTCAGTATAAAAAATATCGAGAAATGAAATATTTTATTACATAATGTCAGACTTATGGGTAGCTGACAATCCGACTGACCACCTCCTGCTATTTTTTCTCCAGGTTATCCTCCTGCTACTACTATTTTTATCTAGGTAAGTATCCTGTGCGGTCGTTATCTTTTTTAGTTCGGCGCTCAATCAGAGTCCACTGAATCCGTATTAGTCGTATTGGGTCACTTTCAGACCTTCAACATGTATACTTTCTACTACCGTACAGGGTTGATTTGTTCGGGCGCTTTGTAAAGATCCTTGCTGCTCCAATCGGGAAGCGAACTCAGGATCTCCGACCTAATTAGCCGACGCTCTATCGTTGAGCTATTGGGGCGAAATTGCAAGCTATTTTGATGTAAGTGGACGATGCCCATATTTGATAAAACTATAGGCTTTTACTATTTTTAAATTGCATACAAATGTAAGGTCATCCTCGTGTCCGACCACCCTATAAAGCGATAAGAATAAGACTTTTATCAATAGAAATCGCCGTGTCAACTGTCATACAATTCGCTCAATGTGCTATGATTATGCTCCGTGTGGAATAGTAGAATTTCTACTATATCTGAAACACATAACGGCAAATCCCAAACAGTGGTATTTATTTATATGCAGTTGCTACTACTTAAAATATGTTTACATGTTTTATTATTTAACTTTTTATGTCATTTCTATTTAACTGGATCAAAACAGTACAACGTAGTGATGCCCGCGTTCTAAATATGAACTTTTCTGTGGTCCCACCATACTGAAATCCAATAGGACGCGTCTTATGAAAAATCGTGCCAAACCTCACTGGGTTCTCTCCAGTTGTTTGAGATACATTGTGCCAGAAGCAAGAGCAATAGATAGAAATGCAGGCACGAAAGGATCAGTCAACTAACTACACACACGCACACATACAGACAGAGATACCATTTGATAAAATGTCCATATTTTATTACATTCAACGCTTTAATTCGATACATATGAGAATTGGCTTTTTTTAAACACATTTTAACATATATACTTTCATTATATGCATAGTATAATGTATAAGTATATAATGTATATACTTTCATTATATGCATAGTATACAGAAAGTATTGTGACAGGGTCGAAAATTCGATTTCGAGTTTTTGAGCACGTTTCAAGCATCCCAGAACACGGGTTAAAAGTTTTTTGAAATGATGTCTGTGTGTGTGTTAATGAGACTATGGAGACGATATTTCAAGGACAAATAGAGCGATTTGAACAAAATTTGGTACAAAAATTGCAATCCGCGAATACTGGATGCCTATTGTCTTTAAACCCAATTGAATGTTCAGAACCCCAAAATTTTATAGTGAAACTTTGAAAAGATCATCAAAAAATCAAAACTTTTAATAAAGTTAAGCAAACCATCACTCGTTATGTACTTTGACATTAGAGAACGATTGATACAAACTTTAGAACGCTAGCATGAACTGTTCTTGAGATATTGCAAATTTTCCAAATAAATTTATCAAAAAATTACAAAAAATAAAAATACAATTCTTAACAATTGTGAAATATATTCACTTCTCATATATAATATAATGCGATACATTTGTGGACGACATTCTCGTGGATCTAGCGCACTCCATTTATTAGAAAATATACTTTGGGTAATAGTTTTGTATTTGGACGCCAATACTCATTTATCGACTATAAGAATAACCTATTTCTCCATCCATAACGCTTGATGATATTTTGCCGACACATTTTATGAAATGTCGCAACTTGGCGACATTTTTAATTTTGCTAAATTAACGAAAATTGCGCAAAATTAATAAAAAATGACGCTAAATCACTAACAATGACGACGAATTGTTGAAAGTTCAATATCTTTATCTTAATGTCGCCAACTGCAATACGGCAAAATTAACGAAATTATCGAAAAATTGATACATATCATCAAAATTGTAAAAATGACGCCAAGGTAATGAAAATAAAGCCTAATTGATGAATTTATTATTTACATATTTTAATATATAGACTATATTGAGGGTGGAAAGAATATTTATAATTATTAATTTAGAGTTGCCCGAAATATAAGTTAATTGGGTAGGAAATAGTTTTGAATGTTGTCATGCCATCTAGAAAAAGCCACGAATGTACAATTCAACGTTAAAAATAATGTGTCATGGATCTTATACATCTATTTCGATAATAAAAGCTTGCAATTTCATCTCCAGTAGCTCACCGGTAGATCATAGCCTGAACAGTTCGTAGATCCAGGTTCTATTTCCGGTTGAGTAAAGGTTCTTTACGCTCTTATGCACAATTTTTTCTCAGTGAAATTCATTGCATAATATAATAGAAGTGATGAGCTGCCCATATGAGATTGTTTTTAATTCATTATCTGAGGAAAATGATTAGACAACAGAGAAATAGTAAGCATTGCAAATTTTATTTTACCACCGACAGCCATTTAATCATGACTTTTAAATATTTGAAATTCAAAATAAAAGAGAAAAGTACGTATCTCCCACTATAACACTGAAAATTATTTATGATTTCAGTAGTTTAGGCTGTAGATCCATCAAAAATGAAGAAAATGGCCGAAGCATCATGTATTTTTAATTTCTGAAATTCTAAATCAAACATATCACCATGTTTTTTTTTAAAATATACCTCCTACAAGAACACTCGATATATTAGGAGTCATAATTCAATCAATATTCAATGAGCCATAATTGATTAAACCATTCAGTTAGAGCTGTAGTTCCTCCAATATTAAAATAAAAAAACGGTCAAAAATCGTATAAGGTGCCACTTTAAAGTTATTTCTTTCGGGGGATGGGGGGGGGGAGGGGCGGCAGTGGTGCTGCTATACCAATTGTAAATGTATGTTTGTTTTCTCAGCTGCATGGTCATATTAAGGAAAAAATCTGATGTGAGCAGCACATGACTATCCTTCTATAAAGCAGTGAATTTACTACTTTTACAGTAAAAAAAATATAGTATTCTTATAATATATATTGTTTCAAAGATATTCAATTTTCGTCAATTAGTCGTCATTTCTTTGAATTAGCATCATGTTTGTCCATTTGGCGAGATTTTCATTAATTTGGCAACAATTAAAAAAGTCTCCATGTTGGCGACATTCCGCCAAAATCGTTGCCAAAATTTTAGCAAGCGTTATGGACGTAGAAATAAGTTATTCTTATAGTAGATAAATGACTATTGGCATCCAAGTACAAAAGTATTACTCAAAGTACCTTTTCTAATGAATGGAACGTGTAGATTCACGAGAATGATGTAATCAAATGTATCGCATGATATTGCACATAAAAAGTGAACATGCTTCTGAACAGTTAGTATTTTTTTTAATTCATAGGATTTTTTGTTAAATTTTTTTGAAAAATATGCAATATCTCGAGAACAGCCCATATTAGCATTCTAAAGTTTATGCCAATCGTTGTCTAAGGAAAAAATGCATATGTTTATTTACGCAACTTTATTAAAGATGTTGATTTTTTTATGATTCGAATTTTCATCCCTGGCACAATACTTTCCTTACACATTATACCATATTTAGGAAGGGAATCATAGCTTCCTAAAAATTGAGGTTTGTAATAACACGTGTGACACACACTTGCCAGCTACAAATTTGGTCATGACGACTTGGCGGGATGGAACGGTGTTACGTTTCTAAAATATACAACATAATTTGAACACATATTATACAATATGCTGCATACAGTTGCTTTAAAGATATTCAGAATTCTTTTCATCTATTATGAAAAACGTCCCAAATAAAAAACATTAATACATATTATTCCATTTTATAAATTGAGTCCAATTATATTATATACTAGCAGCATACCCGTTCTTCGTACGGAGTATATAATATAAATAAACTTAAATTTCACAATCAGGTGCAAATTCCTATAGTATACTAAATGACATGTTTAATCAAAATATTCAGTTAAAATATTTAATACAATGCTCCTAAAAAGACACCTAAGGATCTCTGTTCTCACTATACAAAATTATCTTCACGGGTAGATCTGAAGAATAAAATATCCTGGCCTTTTTTGTAAGCAAATTTATAAAAAGTATGAAATTGAATCAATATATGCAAAATAATAGCGTATTGTATGGGACCCGTACTACTTATATACGCGAATATTAGAAGATATAACCTGTATTAGTAGTTTACATATATAAATTGAAAATATCAATAAATCCGTAATCTTTAAACCAGTAGGCAGTAATTAATTCCAATATGTGCCCAAATGAAAGTGCTAAAATTATATGGGAAGATAAACCCGAACTACTTATAATGTCATAGATTAGAAGATATGTCCTAGTGTTAGTAAAAGATTAGCCGTATTATAATATTTAGTTTGAAAATTTTTTGCCAATATATAACAGATTACTTAATAAATTAAAAATATCAATAATCCCCGTAATCTTCATACCGGAAGGCTTGATTCCAATATATGCCAATATACATGAACTACTTATATTCTCTTACATTAGAAGATATACTCGTGCATTTGTAGAAGATTACTCGCACAACGTGCAATATATGAGTTTCAACAATTTTTGCCGCAATAAAACAATGCCATAAGAAATTGAACATATCAATAATCTCTGAATCAATAATCCCTGAAAACATCAATAATAATAATGTTTAAACATGAAGATCGTAATTGATATTGATATTATCCAGTCAAAAATACGATGGCAATGAAATTTATTTTATACTAGCAGCATACCCGTTCTTCGTACGGAGTATATAATATAAAGAAACATGAAATTCATAATCATGCCCAAATTCTTATAGTATACTAAATGACATGTTTAATCAAAATATTCTGTTAAAATATTTAATATAATGCTCCTAAAAAGAAGATTAAGAATCTCTGTTCTCGCTATATAAAATTATCTTCATGGACATATCTGAAGAATAAAACATCTTGGACCCCTTATGTAAGCAAATATAAAAAAAAAATATGGAATTGAATCAATATATGCAAAATAAAAGCGTTAAAATTGTATGGGACCCGTACTAATTATATACGCGAATATTAGAAAATATAACCTGTATTAGTAGATTACATGTATAAATTGAAAATACCTATAAACCCGTAATCTTTAAATCTGAAGACAGTCATTTATTCCAATATCTGTCAAAATTAAAGTGCTAAAATTATATGGGAAGATATACACGTACTACTTATAATGTCCGATTATTAGTAGAAGATTACCCGTTTTGCAATATGAGTCACAAATGTTTTTTGGTAAAATACAACAGACGACGTAATAAATTGAATATATAATTAATCCCCTTAATCTTCATACCAGAAGACTGTTCTTGATTCCAATATATATGCCAATATATGTCAAAATATATGCCAATATACCTGTACTACTTATATTCTCGTAGGTTAGAAGATATACCCGTGCATTCCAAGAAGATTACTCGTACAACGTACAATATGCGTGTGTCAGCAATTTTTGCCGCAATAAAACAATGGCGTAATAACTTAAAAATATCAATAATCCCTGAATCAATAATTCCGGAAAATATCAATAATAATAATGTTTAAACCTGAAGAGTATAATTGATATTATCCAGTCCAAAATGAAATGGCAATGAAATTTATTTTATATACATATCTTCATTATTCAAATCGGAAAGGATTTAATAAAAATCGTCTGCCGCAGAAACACATTGGATTTAAATCCGTTGCTAAGCGACATGATATCATTTGCTTCAAATAAATTGGTAGAAAAAATATCGTCTAAATAGTTATATTTCTATGGAACATTTGGCGACAGTTTCGTCAAATTAGCGATATTTTAAAAAATCGCCAAATTTATCGCCAAGTGGGACTGTAGAACTGACAGTTCCACTTTGCGACAAATTGACGAAATATCATCACAATACTATCCTCTAACAAAAAACAATTAATATCATTTATGTAGCGCAATTTTATCAATTTCAAGATATTTTTATAGATTTGAAAACATTTTTATCAATTTGGTGACATTTTAAAAATTCGCTAAATGTATTACTAAGTAGGATGGTTGGTCTGACAGATAAATGCTAACCAAACATCATTTCAGTACTCTCTTCTAACAAAACAAAAAGAAATTTCAATGATATGTAGAAGACCCAAGCCACACGACCAACCCGAAGGTTTATGGCAGCTGTTTGTGTGTCGTTTATATCAATTTGGCGACATTTCCGTCAATTTGGCAAAGTTTAAGAAAAGTTGTCAAATTAGCGATATCCCTCCAAATTCGTAGCTTTGAATTTGCAGATCTGAATGAAACATTCTTATCCCGTTTCAATATACTAAATGAAACACTACAATTGTATTATAAGATATACCCGCTCTACTCTTTTTCTGTTTCATCAATCGGCTATATGAATTTATTGGCTAAACATAATATATGAGTTTAGTAGCTAAATACGATATAAGCTTGAAAACTCTTTGAAAAAATAAATGAAATTGATGTACGCAGTCAGCAATTAATATAATTAAAAGAAAAATCAAACCGTCCATTCATAAGATATACTTTTATATCCATTTATCCATTTATTTATTATTTAAATCGAAAAAAAATAATAAAAACATTAACAAACACATTTAATTTAATTGCGATGCCGAGCAACATGATATATCCTCCTAAAATGTTAAAATTTATTAACCACTAACAGTACACCCGTTATTCGTACGGAGTGTATAATTTAAAGAAACTTAAAGTTCGCAATCATGTGCAAATTCTGTTAAAATATTAAATTTATTGCTCCTAAAGAGAAGTTTAAGAATATATGTTCTCACTATGCAAAATTATCTTCACGATCAGATCTGAAGAATAAAACATCCTGCCCCCTTTTGTAAGCAAATTTACTGAAGAAAAAATAGGAATTGAATGAATATATGCTACCCCGTACTAATTATATTGTCGCAGATCAGAAAATATGCCAATGTGTTAGTAGAAGATTACCCGTATTACAATATGCGTCTCAAAAATATTTGCCAAAATAAAAGAGATGACGTAATAAATTGAAAACATCAATAATATCCGTACTCTTCATACCAGAAGGTCGTAATTGATTCCAATATATGCCAATATATATCAAAACATATGTCAATATACCTGTACTACTTATATTCTCGTAGATTAAAGGATATACACGTGTGTTTGTAGAAGATTATTCGTACAACATACAATATGTGAGTTTAAACAATTTTTGTCATAATAAAATAATTGCATAATAACTTGAAAATATCAATAATCCCTGAATCAATAATCCCCGAAAATATCAATAATAATAATTTCTGAACCTGAAGACCGTAATTGATATTATCCAGACAAAAATGCTATAAGAAAAATCAAATCGTTCTTTTCCAAAATATATTTTTATACCCATTTATTTATTATTCAAATCGAAAAAATAATTATTAAAATTAACAGACAGATTTAATTTAATTGCGTTTCTGAGTAACA